>JBBMOY010071123.1:0-12583 GCA_037951405.1 Platydemus manokwari | reverse complement strand
AAATCTCAATCAAAATCTTTTTCAATTTTATTCTTTTAATAAAAAACGGACATTACTTTTCGGATGACCTAATATTTGAAAATCCTTTTCTCATTTCATATAGATTATCATTCATTGATTTCATTTTCATATCAAAATTCTTTGATTAATAATCAATACTTTCCAATTTTTATCCATAGATAAATAAATAAGGGATTTATTTATTAATATAGAAATATATAATAAAATGATAATTGTGAGAGATATTATGAAACAGAAATACAATTACAACTGGTAATAACTGGCAAGTATAAAATGATCATGAATGTCAATGAAATGAATATATCTGGTCGAATAAATTCATGAATCAATTATTAAATGATTGATTTGAGGATTAATCTGATACTATTAATGAGAAAAGATTATTTGCTCCATTGATCAATGGTCCAATGAGTAAATATTCATATAATAATCATTATATATTATTATAATCATTATATATATATATATGTTATAAACATTATATCGTATTATAAAATATTATGTTTTGAAAATATAACGTGTAGAGCAGTGGGTGTGTCAAGCTTATTTATTAATTCTTGCACCATCAAATAGTTATTAATAAAATTGTGTTGATTTTCATTATTACAATATCGCATTGTATGATAAACTAATCTTCAATCTAGTTTTGTGATTAACATTGAAATGTGAGTCCAACTTCTAGTGAATGCCGTTGATATATTCTAATTTGATGTGCATGATAATCTATTGGGTACATTTCCACTCGTTTTTAATCAATTAAAGTGTATTTTATAGTTTAAAACAAATATAAATCTCATTGATTCACAATAATTAATACTTGAAGAGATTTTCTCTTGAAAAAATAATAAAAAAATATTCGATTTACTCGAAAAAGATTTATCTAATAAAATTGCTTATCATTTACTACCATATCCCATTAATAGTTCCAAAAATTTCAGTGAATGTTGAAATTCCTCCCAAATGGCATGCTTTTACAGAAATATTAGAAAAAATTCAACTGGTACCATTGAAATGTGGTCAGCGGAAAACTCTTGTTATTGTTTCCAAAGAAGCTACAGCATTATTGTTGGCCAAATTGTCAATTTCCAATCCGAAAAATGTTTTGAATGAATATGTTAAAAAACATTTAAACATTAAATCCATTAAATCCAAACCAGCTCAAATTCAACAAGCGGTTAGCTTTGATAAAAGATTAATAATTGATTTTATAAACAAACTTTTTCGCTTTGAAAATTAAAATTGATTAGAAAAATGTGTTTTTGTATCTCAAATAAACAAGCATAATGTTTACAGTTATTAAGGTTTGATTTTGATAGCCATTGATGGTTTTGATTTTGACCATCATATATTCAAGAACCCTTAACATGGCACAAACCGTAATATCGAATTTATCTCGAACCCAAGCTCTAAAAATTGCCTTATTGACATAACTCACTCATTATGTAATGTATTTCATGTTGTGTTCAATGATGAGCTAATTTTTATCTAAATATACTTAATAAATATTTAATTATATATTGACAAGGAGCGCAAACTCTGTTCGTGGGTGTACATGGAATTCAGGAATTGTGAAAATTCAAACTCATATTTTTAAATAACTGATATCTTTCATTAAATGGATACCGAAAAGGAACAGTTTTTCATGAGTGAATTTTTGAAATTATGTATAAAACATGTTGTTTATGACGTCATGTTTTGGTTTATTTTGATTGGTTGATATAGAAAATAAAATAAATCGTTATAAAATTACAACAAATATAGTCAATTTACAATTGATCCCATTAAAATGACTAATTTTAGAGGCAATTCTCTTACCGTGATTCCATAAATATTAGATAAATCGAAAAAAAATGTAATGAGAGTATTTTTTTAAATGATCTGTTATATTTTTGGAAAACTAGTTTTAACTGGTTTTTGAAAATGCTGGTATTCAAAATCTAGATTTCTCAAAATTTAGTATTTGTATAAACTTTTATCCACAAACAACGGTGTAAATGTCAATTTTAATGAGATGGGCCGCATTGGGAAATGTGGGATTAAATATATTAATTTGTTGATGGGTTAGCTTTGTGGTGGTTATACAACTGTTGTAGATATTATGTATTATTATCATAATTTCCATTTCAATTTTTATTTGGTTTTCATTAATATGTGTAAATTAATTTATATAAAATTATAAATTAAATACGGTATCAATTAATTACTTCCTTTATTTAATGACATTTTTGGAAAGAATCTTTCGGGATATTCCTTCAAAATAATTATATTTTATCATCCAAAATAAACTCGATTTCAAAAATTTATCGATTATTAATGTCTTTTATTTTCAAAATTTCGTGAAATAAAATTTCAAAAGAAATGTTTTTCAATGAAAATATTTAAAAATCATTTTTAGACCAGTTCTAATCCATTGGGAAATAATATTGATTGTCCAGGAATAATAGCCAGTGACTGCTGTTTTATAGTTGAAACGGCTAACATTGTTATCTATTATTTATCAGAAGGTAGCAGTAATGATTATGTGACATCACCAAAATTAAAAATGCATTCAATCATCCGTGATTGTGATCCAAGAAATATCATTCTATTTGATCCTAAAATGAGTGAAGTGAGAGAGATTGAAAATTATCAAGCTGAACTAATGTGTTCCGATAATCCGGATATCATCAATGTTTACCTGTTGATGTATTCAGATTCTGTAGAAGAACAAAAATATTTAACATCTTTAAGACAAGTTGAAATTTTTCAAATCGATAAAACCATAAGATGTTGGATTTCAGGAGAAAGAAGCATTCGAATATTTAATTAACAGTAAAGCTAGTCTTGTTTTGCCGGAAATGCATTACGATATTCCACGATTTCCATATGGAACATCGACACGTATTGGAGGATCGGAAAATGTTGTCCCTAATATTATAGTTGATATGCGAGAATTTCGAAGCGAATTACCAGCTCTTTTGCATCAAAAGGGATTTAAGGTATTTTATTTCTTTGTACGAATGGCTTTGATTTTTGGGCCAAATTCTTTATTTCCATTATTGAGTTTTATAGTTTGTAAAAATAAATAAATATATTTAATGATTATGACCAATAACAAATTATATTCATTCCAGTTGCTAGTGGGATATTTACGATCAAAATTATCATATAATTTCTCCTCATAACTCGTATTTATTATCATTGTTATCAGAATTCCAAAATTGATAAATTTGAATAATAAGCCGATTTAAAGATCAAAAAGTCAAAAATCTGTGATATTTACGTATCAATAACTGTGCCTAATTTCAAATAATATTAAGCTGCAGTAATGTTTTTGCATTTTGCCAGTTGTTTTTTTGTTTAAAGTACACTTTATGATATATTAACTCTGGGTTAAACCTTATTAACACGGCTCTTTAAAAGAAGTGAAGTTACATTGAAAAATTTTGTTTGTTTTTTTTCAATAATTTATGCCAACAGAATCTCTTGAAAATAATATTTTTACAATTTTTGCGTTTTTATTAATAAAATAAATCTTCAATTTAATGAATAATCTTATTGATATTGAGAAAATTGATACCGAGTGTGCTGTTGCTGTGGAAACCGCTAGCGTGAATAATTTACGGTGTACATACTTTTGAGCTTCATTTATTGAATATCAACGGTTTAAATGTTTTTTTTAATTATTTTTATTTATTTCCTCCATTAACGTGTTGAAATTACTTTTCATGCTTTATAAAATAAATTAAATTTATCATTGAAAAAATCCCCAGTTTATAATGCTTTAAACAAATGATCAAGAATTTTAATCACATGTTCTTAATCTTTTATTGTGTCAAAGCATGATGCAGCATTTGATTTTTAAAATACGTCATAAGTTATAATCTGAATATATGGTAGTAAGATGAATGAGTCTTGGAATCATTAATTTATTTGAATATATCCCAAGTTTTCAAGTGAGAACAGTGTAATATGTCACCAAATAAAAATTAAAAGCTTGATGTTATATAAATATTATGGGTAAAACTAACTTGGATTGGATTTCTATTTTATCATCTTAGTATTCGTGCCATTTGAGATTGCACTTTGATAGAAATCTTTGTTAGTTTTAAGTGTCATAAATTAATTATATTTAAGGTGGAACCGTTGACAATAAACGTTGGTGATTATATTCTTGCTCCCCATATATGCGTCGAACGTAAATCGGTTAGTGATTTCATTGGATCTCTTAATAATGGCCGGTTGTATAACCAATGCGCATCGATGGTTCGTTATTATCCATTGTCGATCTTGTTAATAGAATTTTCTTCGCCAACGACAAGTTTTACATTTCAATTTACTGAATTTGATCTTAATTTTAATTAGATTTCAGCAGTCATAAAAATTCGTTTTCATTATTCATTGGAAATAATAAAATTTCCAGTGATATAAACAGCAATGATATTTTATCTAAATTAGCTCTATTGACTATTCATTTTCCAAAATTACGATTTTTATGGTCACATAATCCATATAGTACTGTTAATTTGTTTAGAGATTTGAAAATCGGTCGTTCAGAACCTTCCAAAGAAAAACTTCCGACTGTAATATCGTATTTTATGTTTGCTTTATAATTTGTTTTTTTACCAGTCAGATGGATCACTGTATTCTGAAGGCAGTAAATACAATGAAGATGTAGTTGATATTCTATTAAAAATTCCTGGAATAACATGGAAAAATTACAGTATGTTTTTACGAAGAATAAATAATCTCATTGATCTGTTAAAACTTACGGAAAATGATATTTATAACATATTGGAAAATAGGTTTGTGAATTCAATTCAATTTCAACAATATTAACTCTTATTTAGAGCGGTGTCACACCAAATTTATTCATTTCTTCATTTACGAAAATCAGATTTATTACTATCTTGTGAAAAAGAAACTAATTTTATAAACATCAAAAAACCAAAATTTCATTTATTGAAAAAAAATTAAATTTTGTATATTTGGCTTTTCATAGATTATATTTTGAAATATTTATTTTTCAAAATTAATTACATTTAAAAATAAAAAATTTACTCGTTTGTTTATAAATTATTTGTTTATCAACAACTATAAATATAATAATTATGGCGATTTGAAAATTTTGAACTTGTACTAATAATGAATTTTTATTTATTTAATTATCATGATTTAATTATAGTTTTTGTAAAATGTTTATCATTAAAGTAATTTTAAGCACGTTTTTTATATAATGGAAAATTAGTAATTGTCGATTATTTAATTATACGAAATTTTGATTAATTAATACATAGTTTTAATTATTTACCCGTATTATATTATCAGTATTTTTTAAAATGGTTTCTTCTGTTTTAGATTGAAATTATACATATATTGTTATTAAAATTAGATTTTTTTAACATATGGAAAAAAACCAAAGTGAACAACAGTTTTACTTATCAAATTTGGGATCACCGAGTATTATTTCACCGGCTCAATTTCCATGTACTGTAATCGGCTCAAACAAAAATATTATTCACACTGTGCCTAATAGCAATTCATCGTTGAATTTCAACACAAAATATTCTAATGCATCAAATGATTTTAAAATTGCTCAAAATCTACCAAGTACAAATATCCATAATTGCTATTCAAATATTACCAATTCTAGTGATGAATTAAAATTTATGCTTTCTAACAGCAAAGCTAAAAAGCCGTACATAAAGCGCAATTTGAATATGAAAACACCATCACAATGCTTGAATAGTAATGATAATTCTAGTGATATAACAGCTGCTCCAAATCAGTTAACGATTTTAGTTCAAGAGGTTTTACCAGCACAAGTACCAGATAATCCTATTCTTACCACATCTGCAATTCCACCTCATATAAATTCGACTCATTTACCAATCAAAGCTCATTCTTCAAATCTATCAACCACACCACTGAATGAGAAATTGGATTTATCTAGCAAAAAGGATGTCATTTCAGATATTAAAAAAGAAAAATCACTATTTTCTCCTGTTTCAAAAGATTCAGAAACTGTTCATTCTGCCGTTCCAGCAGTTCAGACAAATATGATAATTGAATCAAGAGATACTATTTCAGAAGTAATTAAGGAAGTTCTAATAAAAGCTCTCAGTAATGATCCTCATGAAGATGTATTTCTCAGCGTTATCAAATCTCGGGAAAATGTTACTCGTCCTTTCATTGACAGTGCTGATGGGCATGATATTACCAGCTCAATGTCGTCTCCGATTTTATCACAACCATCAGAAAATCCTCTCGTTCAAACATCGATTCAGAACAACATTCCGTTTCAACGCCATCCGGATCCATTGATTCAACAGCAATGTCGACCGAATAAAACCATTTCGACAGCCAATTTCATTCGGCCACAATTTCTCAATCAAAACGATCTTGGGAAATCTCTAACGAATGATGTCATCAAATCTAATATCATCGCTCAATCTTTCCCTAAATCGGATTTCTATTCCACTAATTGCCAAATTCAACAAAAATCGAATCTCATCGATGAGCCTATCCATTCGACAACGGATATGTGTTCCAAAACCAATAAACGTCGCAACAATTCAACAGTACCGAAATCGTCCAGCAAAAAACAAAAATTATCCGATGCCGTTTACCATGAGAAATTGAATATTCCTGTACAACGTTATCAACAAACCATGGTCAAACAGCTGGGCACGCCCAATTTCAGAAAACTCGTCCATGAACCACGAATCAAGAATAATCTGACCGTTCTCGCTCCGCTTGGATGTAAACAACGTTTAATGCAATGTTCGGATATTCATCAGTTGCAAGATAATTGTGTCAAATACAAACGTGTTCCGTTTACGATGCCTCAAATCAATCCCATTCATTTCAATACCGACCAATCATCATCAGAAAACAGTTTTATTTTACAGAATATCAACGCTAGTATACCGGAAGGAATATTGTTATCCACTCACGAATCAGATGATATCGATTGTCTAATAGCACCGTCGCCTAGCAACAACGAACTCGATTATCTCAGCGTCTTCAATTCCGATCCCATATCATCGCCATCGGTGAATTTATCCGGTCCAAATCTCGAAATGCTTCATCCACCAAATCGAACACAATCTCCACAATTATCAGTTTTCCATTGTCCGAACAAAGATTATCTCAAATTCGATCATTCGGATCTGGTGTCACCACGAAAACCGGAAATTTCTCCATCACTCGTTCGAGCGACGGGCATTTCTCGTGTACAAATATCGCACAAATATTCCTCCACACCATCGACAGAACCGATTCCCGACAATGCATTGATTGATTCGGAAACCGGTGAAATCGTCAGCAAACCCGTCAACGATCAGATCCGTTCGAATAAATCTCGCGAAAAACTCTTGATGACATTTACAATCAATCCACCGGATGATGTGGAGAAAACCGTTCGAAACATTACCGATGTGTTGGGAATCGATTACAGTTCGGTGGAATTCAAAGAAACAACTCGCGGTGGCGAACTCGCCATCGACAAAGACAGTATTATCAGCAATACGATTCCCAAAGAGATCTGTGAACGTTACAACACATCCGTTGTCGTCAACAATTCCAGTTACAAACTCGAACCAAATATCACCATCAATCGAACATTTGACAATCTCATATCAACCGATAAATCGGAGCTTCCTCTCTACTCAGAAAAGGTCTACAAATCGACAGCTCTTCTCAATAAGCCTTCTCTCATCAAATGTTCGAATTGTGACAAATCGATCCAATCCGATAACAATAATTATCAGAAATTATCATCGATCAGCTCAACAAACAATAATGTGATGATGTGTGGTGATCGATTGAAATATCGACCAGATCTGTCTTTCTGTGATGATAATTGTCAACAGGAATATTCCATGGTAACCGATGATGATGGCAATTTGACGTCGATTGGCAACAGTGCCAATGCCACCAATACCGTCACCAATAGCAACAGCAATAATTCCATCAACAAAGATCAATGTTTATTTGTCGGTGAAGATCTTTGTGAAGCATCAGTCATCGTTCAGGGATCCATATCAAAATCGAAACAGATATCCAAACGGTTGGGTGCACTGATCAATGATAAACTGTTGAAAAAGAAAGCTGCCATCGTTCCGTTGTCATTGAAATTGTCACAAAAACTTCACAAAGGTAGCAAATACAATGTTTTCCATTCCACCACACCATCATCAATCGATTTGAACACATCCATCATATCAGACAATCATTACCACAAATTGTCCATCAAATCTCGCACAGTGTTGAGGCGAACCGCTGGTGACGTCATCGATCGACGAATGTGTTCACTGTGTCATCGAATGAGTGATTTGCCAGACAATGGGCCGGGCCGATTGTTGTGTTTCGATGTCGATAAATGGTTGCATGTCAATTGTGCATTGTGGTGTAATAACGTTTATGAAATGCAATGCGGTGCTCTCAACAACGTTCCGGAATCGTTCGAAGCATCGACGAGATCGATTTGCAGTTCGTGTGGCAAAACCGGAGCGGGAATCAGTTGTTATTATCCCCGATGTACATTGAAATACCATGTGCCTTGTGCTCAAGAGAAAGGGTGCTTGTTTTTTGCCGACAGAGCAATGTATTGTCAGTTACATCAGACCAAAGATCTCGGTCCGCATTTGACGACACTGAATGTCGATCGGCGAGTGTACATATCGCGAGACGAATTGTCTCAAGTGGCCGGCACCATCAACAATGATGACGATCAGAATTTCTTTCTCCGAATCGGTTCATTGATTGTCATATCGATCGGTCAATTGCTTCCACATCAGATCCATTCGGGCAATTTTCACAATCTCAATCACGTCTATCCATCCGGTTTCAAATCTCGTCGAATCCATTGGTCGTCGCGAGTGATCAATTCGCGATCGGTATATGAATGTGAAATATTGACCGAGAACGATATGCCATTGTTTAAAATCACTGCCAAAGATGACAACATGGACAATGAATATTATTTCGGTGCCACTTGTTCGGAAACGTGGAAGAAAGTCCTGAAAAAAATCGCCAATTTACGCAAATTGCACAACGTTGTCAAATTCTTTCCCGAACATATCAAAGCGGAAGATCTGTACGGATTGACGGAACCCCATGTGTTGAGAGCAATCGAATCGTTACCGGGCCTGGAAACGTTGAATGATTATGCATTTAAATTCGGTAAAATGCAATTGATCGTCAAAATGCCTTTACCAATCAATATCACTGGATCGATCCGAACCGAACCATTCGTCAAACTCTATCGTCACATTCATAAACCATCCATGATTCATCAATCACCACCATCATCAATGAGACATCATCATCAGCATCCTCATCAGCATCATCTTGTCAGTGGCAATCATGGTGGTGCTGGTGGTGCTAGTGGTGGTATCGGTGGTGGTGCTGGTAGCAGTAGTATCACTGGTTCATCATCATTAACATCATCATCATCATCATCATCAACAACAACAGCAACAACAACCAAACAAGATCACCATCATTCACTTTACAACAAAATCAATCTCAGCAGTAAATGGCAGCAATATCGGAAATTGAAATTCGAAACCAAACTCAATGTCGTCCTGAAACGATCGAAAATCCAAGGATTCGGTCTGTATGCAGCGAGAGATATCGAAAAAGGAACGATGATCATTGAATATGTCGGTGAATTGATTCGAAACGAAGTGGCCAATATGCGTGAACGACAATACGAACAGAAGAAACAAGGCATATACATGTTTCGATTGGATCCATTGACCGTTATCGATGCTACTCGAGCCGGTGATTTGGCACGATATATCAATCATTGCTGTGATCCGAATTGTGTGACAGAATTATTGGAATTTGAAAAAGAGAGTCACATTGTTATCATATCGAATAGAAAAATTGAAAAGAGTGAAGAATTGACATATGATTATAAATTTGATTTGGATGATGGAAAAGATGATAAGATTCCATGTCTGTGTGGTGCACGCAATTGCAGACGTTGGATGAATTAAAACAAATACAAATACAAATATATTATGATGATAATAATCATGAGAGAATAATAATTATTATTATAATTGTCATTATTATAATTATAATAATAATTATTATGATGTATTTAATAACATTTAAACAACAACGAAAATATTTTAAAAAGTAATTTTGTGATAGTTTTGTAAAGTATTCTATACAGATATCTGATATACATAGATATATATATATACATATATGTATCCATCTATCTCTCTATATATATCTATCTATCTATCTATATATTGCATATATATAGTGTTCATTTTCTGATGGTTTTGTACTCTTATGAAATTGTGCCTAAATATTGATTGGATTTTAATTTTTGTAAAACTGTAATTTGTACATAATTTATTTAGATTTTGTATGCGACCAAATTTTAATATTCTTCAAAAAAAAAATCAGTTTCAATTCGAGTTTTATATTTTCCTGATTTCGTGTTTATCGACTGACAAAAAAAATCATTTTTAAATATTTCTTGTACAAAAAAAAATTGATAATATCATTGAATTATCTTTGAAAATTGACCTCTTAGTTATATAATTGCGATTTTTAATATTTTTTTAGAACATAATGCCTTCAACAGTTTTGAATGTAGATTTTCGTGTGTGTGTGTGTACGTGTGCGCGTATGTGGGAATTTAGACATGATAATAATGATAGAGATTTTTTTCTTTATAACTATGCATTTGTGTTATTGTAAAAGACTGTATAAAAATGATTTGCGAATCAAGCAAATGTCAATTATCATGTATGATTAATAAAAGTACTTATTTTTATTTATTTGAATTTCATTATGTCATTTTTTTTCTGTATTAAGTCAATCAAAAGTAATCACAATCAATGGTATAAACAATTTAAAATTCTAGCATCATTTCCTTAACAAAATCTTCATATTTGACATTTCCATTAGCATCTGGTTGAACCGAATCGATTAATGCATCCATCTCTTCTTCGGTTAATGGATCTCCTCTTTGTTGTAAAATTTTTTTGATTTCATCAACATGCAAAAATCCTTGCTCATTTTCATCGAATACTCTAAAAGCTTCAATTATATCATTTGTAGTATAAACTTCGTCGATTTTTTTAGCGGCAACACAACAGAAATGTTCGTAAGCCAATCCATCATAGGCCAGAGTTCCATCGGGATCCATTTCTTCGATGATTTGCTTGAAATAGCAATTTTAATTTCTCAATGATAAAAATCAAAATTAAACCTGCACATCATTGTCACTTGGCATCAAACCCAACTTTCTCATAAGTGTTACCACACTTATTGCTGATATTTTAGGTTCTTCTGAATCATTAAATAAATCGAAAGCTTCCTTAAATTCAACTAATTGTTCTTCAGTTAGATTTTTTGGTAGCGGTGGTAATTCCTTTTCCTTTTTTTCAACAATTTCCTTTTTATCCGTTGGCTTACCTGATTTACTTACCGCCTTATCAGGTTTCTTTTTAGAATTTTTATTGTCTGGCATATGTATTTAATATAATCAATAGATTTTTATTCAAATTAAATATTTTAGAATTAAGCGTAATAAATATTATATTATCTATTTAAATTACCATTTTAAGAGCAATACATATAAAAATTTACGACAATATTTAGTGAATATTTTTATTGAATAACACTAGTTTTGGAACAAACTATTGAAATAGTTTTGTCAAGAATAGTCATTTAATGTATTTTTAAGTCTGTTTTTTTATGAAGGATATCATTTAGAACTAAATCATAATTTTTTAATATAAAATATAAATATTTTTAACTAACAGCCAAAAGATTGTGGATTAATGTTAAGATACAATGTTAAGATGTTCATTAATAGAATAAGCAGTACTTTATAAGAGTTATTGATGATCGGAAATAGCAATGATATTTTAGCAATCATGAGTTTTTATGTATATAATAGTTTTTAATGCTATTCTGTTTGGTATCTTTACATATGATAATATATCTGCTTATTTAAATGGATATAATGAACATAGCCCAATTTTATTATTATTCTATATAATAATAATAATTATTATTAACTATATAAATAAAAACTAATGGGAGATATCGATCAAATTAATATTTATATGTGAATAAATTATTGCGAAATCTATTGAAACATAATTAATAAATCTAATAAGGAATTAAGTAAAACATAAAACTAAGTGAAAAATTGTTCAATGTTTTTCAAACTGTGATTCGTATTTGATGAAAAGTCGAGGCTTAAAATTTAGTCAAAGGAAATTATAGACAAACTGTTTATGAAGTAAGATATCCGAGTTTAGACATAACGACAATCTTCGAGATACAACTTTTCAACATAAATGTTAGACATAATTTTTTAAACTTCATACGAAAAACTTTTCATTGCCAAAAGAATCAGCGAATCATGTTGTACCTTTAACGGAGAGAATTAGGTTTGAAGAATTTGCATCAATCAATGTTTCTGAAGATATCCGCATTTAACGAAGTATTAAGAATTTGTGATATTTTCTAATTGATACTTAACACAGTTAATTCCAGTTCTATTATAGTTCTTAGTACTTCATAAATCAGCGGCTCATTT
>JBBMOY010070012.1:0-12588 GCA_037951405.1 Platydemus manokwari | reverse complement strand
ATGATAGTTAGATTAGTCGATCATTCTCTAATAGCATTTAATATTATAGTTAATAAGTTTGTTATATTCTTTTGATAGGTTATTAATGTGCTTGTGAATGTTTTTGCTGTTACCAGTGTCTTGGAGCTTGGACAAATTTTGCAAGTGTTTATTTGAGATTAAATATTTTGTAGTTAATTTTGTCTAATAATAGTCACAACGGTAATAATAACAGTAAGAATTAAAAGATAGTAAAATAATAATAACAATAACAATAATAGTAATAATAATAATAATAATAATAATAAATATTATTATTATTATTATTATTATTATTATTATTATACAAAAATGATTATTAAAAATATTCGAAAGGACAATTTTTTATATTAGTAGTGAAAATTATCAAAGGCGGCTAAAATAATACAACCATTGCTACACGAAATAACAAGACACGTGCAAAACCGGATATAATTCACACAGTAGTTTGACAAAATGATATCTTATCTTAATTTTTATTGAAGATTGATTGAATAATCAAATAAGGATTTCAATTAACAAGATTTCTTCATGTCAACAATACTCATTGTCAGATTTCCAAGATGTTTTAATGTTCACAAGATAAAATCGAACAACTCCAAACCGGGTTTATATACATCTATTGGAAAGGATAATAATAATAATGGTTAGAATAATAATAAAAATAAATAATTTCAGAAATCTTAGCTCCTATGACGTAACAATTACAATCAACAGCTCGATTTTCTCATAGTTAGCATCAACGGAGTCTTGACCCTTGAACTCGTTATTTCATTAATTATACATAATTTATATTTAGTCAAATGATTGCCAGCAATGTTTTATTTTAATATTTATTTGGTATATTTTTCTTTTCTCAAATTTTTGCCATTTTATACCATTTATAGATTATAAAAAATACCAAGTTATTGTTAACAGATAACTTGAATGATCGTTTGAATGCCAAATATTTTATTCAAACATTTCTATAAAATTGAGATATTAATAACAGTTAAGTTTCTAGATATTTTGCAGATCGACAAAATTGAAAAAATGTTTCTCGCAGTGTGTACTCTAATTACAAACTTCAAACTTACTAACTTCTCATGTATCTCAAAATACCTCTTATTCTAATGAACTTCTTA
The DNA here is from genome assembly GCA_037951405.1 of Platydemus manokwari. Taxonomy (NCBI): domain Eukaryota; kingdom Metazoa; phylum Platyhelminthes; order Tricladida; family Geoplanidae; genus Platydemus; species Platydemus manokwari. The sequence continues at coordinate 11,446 of JBBMOY010070012.1, read as the reverse complement.
ACTAGTGAACTTATCTTGTTCTCCAAAATCATCCATAAAACATCTTGTCATAAAAATTTATTTATTATTAAATCCGAACTAAGAATATTTATCATTTGTTAATGTGTAAGAAATTATTCACCTTCAAACTTTAATCAGAAATTTGTGTTGTTTGATTAACTGAGAAATATTGAACGAAATAATTTATCAAAAATATTACACAATTTATGAGTTATTCAATTTTAGTTTTTGATTGGTTTCAATAGAATTAATTAATTCAAATTTCTTTAATATTATTTCCACAGTGGGTCAATGCAAAAATCTTATCCACAATCAGCCCCAATCATTTATTAAGTGTAAAACTAGATTAATCAAAGGAAGTAGTGCATATCCACATTAGATTGATAAAGATATAATAAAGTTAATGATTCTCAAAACTAAACTTATATTCATTGAAGAATACCTTTTTTGAAAACGATATATATATAATTTATATAATACAATTTTATTATGAACTGTTTTATTATAAAATTTCAACAACTTTACATGAAAATGAAAATCAAGATGGAAAAATTGAAAAATAATCAATAAATTTCAAAGAACTTGTTAAATTCCCCCGATAAATTTTAAACTTCAACAACTTTTTCACATTCTAACTTTGCTCGGAAGCCTCATTAAACAAAAAGATTTTTTAATTTTCAAATTGTCATTAGGAATGCAAAATGCTTTTACCCACTTAGTTAATTTTTGAAACATTAATTAGATATCTAAAATTATAAGTATCTACAACTAAGCAAACTAAGTAAAGTTGTATATAAGTAAAATCTAAATCTTAAAATATATATTTACAATAGGGTTTGGATAATCTGAAATGTCTTTACTGTAAATTTATCAAATCGTCATAAGGTAGCAAATTGTATGACCGATCCATTCTACTGCAAGCCTTAGCAATTTTTCTGACAGCTGGAGGCACCTGAGCATGACTAACCATAACGTGATTGCAGAAATCATAAGCTTTTTTGAATTTCGATCCGTCGCAAGCAGAACACTCTAAAACTTTCTTTTCATTATCATAGAAAAATTTCCCTCTATGATTTGAATATATCGTCATTTTTTCAACGAGATCTGTTTGGAGATGTTCGAGATTTTCTTGCGTGCAAAAATATTCCAATGCTTTTTCTGAAAAATTCAATTTGATTTCTTCGATTCGTGGCTTTTTGGAACTGGTTGTCAATTTTTCAGTAGATAGAAATGAACGCTTAACTGGTGTTTTTAGTATGTCATCTGATTCACAATCACTATCATTGATTATATCCAAACAACCTCCCGATTTTCTATTTGATGTCAAACGATATTGATTTATCGACTCTATCATTTTCTTATCCGATGTTAGTTGATAATTGCAGTCCAATTTATTCGATTGTAAACACGTTTGATGGTATCCACTTTCAACGTTGCAATGGACCGCTAAAATATGCTTTCGAACATCTGTAGAAGAATGCTCAGATTTATATGAGCAGTCAGTGCAAACAAAAATCTTTTTAATTCCCACGAACTTCACTCCAAATGAATGAGTTTCATATTTTTCCATCTTTGTCGATAGAACTTCAAAAGCTACGTCGTCTAATCTTGGCAACAATTTCTTCAACACTCTACGAGAATATTGCAAAGGATAGTTTTGAATTAAATCTTCTTTGGAGTCGTTGAGATTTTCTAATTCTGACGGTTCATTCTCTTTATCCTTATTCATATCTGAATGAGAAACGTTAGATTCTATTTCATCGGAAATTGCCTCTAGAGTTTCATTGGCTGTCAATTTCATTGATTTGTTCGATGGTTTCACTTGTCGAATTTTCACCGGTTTCGGTAGATCAATTTGTTGCAAAGAACAGCAATGGTTGTTATAATTACGATTGACACAACTCATTATCGATTCCTTTAAATAGTTTTCCTTTTCGTGCAATGATGATTTTAAATGATCGAGAAATATATCTTCGTTGTGCGACTTGACAAAACAACCTTCAGTTTTACAATGAAACAAATCTTCTATACTACCCATAATGTGATAGTAAAGATCATCTTCTTCAGCAAACTCTGCCAAGCACACAGGACACTGAATAACGCTATCATGGACTGTGGTGACATGTTCCATAACAGATTCAATTGTGGAAAAGTTAATACTAGCTGAACATTTTTTACAATCGAATGTTGAGTGTTTCTCAACATTGAAATGTTTATCAATGTGCTGACTATATTCTAAATATTTAACATTTTGACAACAATAAATACAACTCAACATTCGCACTGTTCGATGGGCCACAGAAAAATGTAACAGAAATTGTTGAGCAGTATTTGTGGAAAATTTTGTGCAAACATTACACAAATATCGGTTTTCCGATTTCTGTAAATGTTCAACTTTATTTTGGAAATTATTAACTCTAAGCGATTCCATGATTTAATTGACAACTAGATCTGTTAATTAATTGAGCTCTATTTCAAAAGAATATTTATAAAAATGGATTTAAAAGACTCATTTAACAAACAAATTATTCTAAATACTCGTTTCCAAAATTCAATGAGGGAAAGAATTTTGAAATTTTAATTTTTAAATATTTTAAAAACTAAATAAAATTTAGGAAAATAATAATGGATATCAATAACGTAATAATGCGGAAATGATGTTTTATATAAATGTATTTGTATTATTAAACTAGTTATTATTCCTTTTATGTTTGCTTTTAATTAATATCCTTAATTAATTGATTATCGCTTAAACTTTTCTAATTTTTTTTATAAAATTCAAAAATTAAACTTTATAACTTAAGTAATTTTAAATTAAATTATATTATTTGAAATTGTATTTAAAAAATTTTATATATAAAATTATGATTTTTAATTTTAATAAATTGAATTATAAAATAAGTTCTCAGCTATATAAGTTTAAATTTGATTATTCCAAACTATTCAGATATTTTTTATAAATAATGATAACGTTTAATAACTCAATATACTTCAAATGTGCTATTCACAATAAAGGTAAGCAAATTATGATTATTTAATTATGATTATTTAACAAAATAAGCACCAAAAATCAAACCAAATTCCATTTAAATTAATGAAAAGGTTTTAAACTTCTAAATAAAATGTATGTAAACTATTATTAAAAAATTTTTGTATTCGATTAGGTTTTTCAAAATATGCAATCACGTGGAATTTTAAAAAAAATATTCTATCAAATCATTTTTCAAATTATGATTATTTAAAGAAGATAAAACTCACCGGATTTTGTACACAAAGCATGTCTAAAAATTTTCAAATGTTTTTACTAAGATTTTAATATTTTTAACTTTATTAATTAAATATACAATTTATTTATGAATCCAAAAATATAAATTATAATAAATTATTTTTTATTAAATTAAAATTGTAAAAATTAATTAAGATCATTCAAAAACGAATGAGTTTTATGTTTTTAAATTCCAAGTATTACAAATATTTTAATTAACACTTTAGAGAAGACTTCTAGGAAACATGTTTTAATTAATAGAATTTATAATTTAAATCCCCAATAAAATCATCTTTTCATTGCAATTTGTTAATTCAAATTTTTCATTAAATTAGAATTGAAGAAAATAATTTTTATTTAATTGTTAACTTTAGTAATTGTTAACGAGAAGTAATAAATCTAAATTTTGATGTACTTTGGGCTCGATCGCATCAAATTCTTATATCAAAACGAAATGAACCACCATGGAGAATGAGTTGATGAAAATTCGGTAATTTTATTCTAACAAAAAGTATTTTAAATTATCTCTCACTTCTCACACTGTTGTTACACATAAGCTATGTACAGTCTCTATATTGATTTTATTTAAATTGTCACAACTATAAAGTTGGTGTAATGACAATTGTTGGATAAGTCATAAAAAACTCAAAATATTAACGGAAACTATGAATCTAACTTTTAAAGGGTTGATATACACAGATTCGAAGAACACACCTGTCTAATGCCAATCAGATTCTTCCTATACATCAATCCATATTTATAATTCAATAATCGACTGGCGCATATCAACAAATGGCAAAAAACATTGAGATACGTAAATGACTCTAGAGATACACAAAATTTCGAAAGACAATACTAATAATACAGGCTTAGTTGTACTGGATAAGTCATAAAGTACAACATATTAAAATCTTGTATACGATTTATTACTTAGTAAAGATATTAATAATTATCGATAAATTGTATTCGTATAAAAATGTTTACCATGGATCAAATCATATTATCGGTTAAATTTATATTAAATTAAGAAAAAAGTAGTCTCATCAAAATTATCGCTATTTGTATTTTCTATGGCACCTAGGATCTAGTTGCCTTCTAAGCTTGAAGCAAAAATAAGGATATTTTCAGAAAAGACTTTTGATCAAGCAAAAACATAAAATTTGGACTTATATTACCTTTTAATATTGTTAATAGATTTAAAAATTCATTTCAAATATAATAATATTCTTTTGCTGTTTGTACTAAAAGTTTTCTTTAGTTCTTTAAATCAACAAATCAAAATGATTTTGCTTATTATAAAATCGTGTAATATTACTCTTTATAAATTAATATTCCCAATACTTTTTTCTTAATTATTATTTTTTAATTGAGAGTCGAAGTGCATGTTTATTTGATATTATTTTAATTAAGTATTTATAATTTTTGGAAAATTCACTCATTTTTTAAAGTTTGTTTATATGCTTCAATGGAAATATATGGTGATCGGTTTACCAGGTAAATATTTACTCATTTGGATTATCTCAAATGTGAAGGTACATGTGTAATGTAAGGTATTTTATTTTTCGGTAGCTTTTAAATCAATAAGTGTAATTATTCATTAATTAATTATTAATTAATAAATTAAAAAAATACAAATATAATTTCAATTACGCTTTGTAGTAGAGAATTTGTTTTCTGCATTATCCATGTGATATGCCTACTTGCAAAATTCTTTGTTCGTATGTATTAATTATGTGTGTCTTTTGCACAAGTCAGTGTCAGTTGCTTGAATTGCGTATCCAGTCTGTTATGATTAAACTAAATTTGAACTTAATATATTCTTGACATAATTTTTTGCTTATATATTTTATTTCGAAATCGGTCCATAACTTTTTAATATTTGAAATTCAAGTTTGTTAAGAAACCGAGAGTGCTTAAATAACAAAAAAGTTTATGAGAATGAAATTGACTAGTATAAGGTTGTGCAACAATTTGTAACTACAATATGATATAATAATTATAATATGATATAATAACTATAATATGAGATGATAACATGAGTAAGGTTGAGTATTCAGTCTAAAGTTTAAATAAAGACTAATTTTCATATTATAAGTAAATACTTATGAAAAGTGTAAAAATTCTATTAAAATAATACACATGATTATATGAAATAATAATAAGATATTCGGACTTGATATTCCTAAATTTTAAGATACTCTTGAAATGTAATTCACTATTTTATAATTTTTTGAGGAAATAGAGCTGTAGTTTTTTAATGGTTTATCCATTTGATACTTTTATTTCCTACTTTTTGTTAGCGTTTTAAAATTATATATTCTAAAATAATTAGGAATTGAATCAACATTGATGAATAGTCCATACTTGTGTTTTAAATACGGTAATAAAATCTGACATTTTACATGAAGTTTATGTTTTTGTCTTTTGAAATTTTATTGAGTTTTTGTATATTTGTATTTGAATTTTTCTATTATTATTCTTATGTAAATCAATTAAACTAAATTACGTTACAATACAATATTTAGATAATAAAAATGAGCTAATAATGTACGAAAAATCTGACTTGAAATGCGATGAAAATTATGTATTTTCAGTACAATATCAATGGATGTATTAGTAATAGCAATTTATTCCAAATATGATCACAAATTAATGAAAGGATAAACTAATAAAATTTATTGTATTAAATAAAATAGAAAACATGAAAATGTCTAAATATAATTTACAATATCAGTTGAATATTTACTAAAACCTAATTTAAAATAACTAAATTTGATTAAAAATTCAAAGCAAATTATTATTGGATATTTTAATTGACTTCAAAAAAAATTATCAAATTTTAAAATTTCTAATCAATAATATTAATAATGAAATGATTTTAGTAAAACTTATTATAAAATTGAATTGAATTTATTATACAATTTAAACAATTTTCAATATAAAGGCTATTTATCATTTTCACCCTGAGATGAGAACAAGAATAACAAAAGTTTGAAAAGTGATTATATTATTTGGTTAATTTGAAGTTCCACTTGGTACTGACGAATGGAAAAGACTATGAAACCGATTTGTCTAGATTTTGATTTGGTTTTCGTAGATTGGTGATAAGTAATATGTTTACTAAGATCTTACTATTTTAAAAAATATTTCGTCAGTAACATGTCCTGAAAATACATGTTATTATCTTTATTATTGCAATCAATTAAATTCTCAAAACCTTAAAAATCAAAACTTTTTTTACTTTATTTGTTCATGCAATCATAAAGCGTCAAAAATTATGCATACAAAGATTGTAGTTAAATAAAAGTAATTTCATATAAGATCACAAAATCATAATATGTCATTTATCAATGCCTTCTTTCCAATTGAGTTTGTGAGGCCATTCTAGGCTTTGGTAGAAGAATTGGGTTTGGGATTGAGATTCTATATTCTGGTAAACCGAGTACCGAGATTTTAAAGATCGAGAAGATGGTCCAGCTCTAACAAATTATATTGAGACTTAGTAATTTATTCAAAAATCTGATTTTAAACTTCAGCAAAACCTCTAAAATTATTTTTCCATTCAATCATATCTATGGTTTTATATTAATCTCAACACTAGCCTTCAATTATTTAATCATTTAATTTTAAATTTTTTGGTAATTTTTAAATTTCATTTAAGATTTTTTTATTTAATAATAAATTTTATTCCCTATTTTCCTAATATATTCCTTATATATTTAATTCTACATTATTAATTATGCGTGTTAAGTCTACTGTTTAAATACTAATTATATTTAGAATTATTCAAATTATTGCCAAACTTTGACAAAGTTGCCGTTAAATGATAATTTCTTTTCATTAATGCTATATTTTACACGTTGAGCACTTTCATAGGAAAGAACTGATCTTGATTTCTCAGATTATCTTATTGAAGAATATTTACTTAAGAATTAATTTCTAAATTATCTTTAGAAATACTTAATTGATTATTATTGCTACAATCGGTAATATTGAAAATAATTTTAGAAATTTTCTCGAATTCAATGCAAATGGCTGATAACAAATAGAAATTGATGAATTCGAAAAATTATTTGATACTGATGAATGGAAATGACTACGAAACCGATCTATTCTATCTCTGAACGATCGTATCAACACGATTTAAATGAAATTGTCAAAAGGAATAGACAATCTAGAACTATATTAGATTGTATAAATGAATAGATAGAAAAAATAAAATCGATGTAATATTATTGTTCCTTGATTACGATGTTATTTATAAACAAATAACAATAATATCCGGGCATTATTAAAGAGTGCAATAATGCACCGATTAAAAATATTTATAAGTTGAATCGAGTGTATTAAATAACTTGAAATGAATCCTATAAATATTTAATAAATAATGTAAAAATTTATTAAATCAAATAAGTTTACGTGTATTCGTAGTTTATATCGTAAAATTTTAAAAAATGTCATTATCGTAATGTTTTAAAAAAATATCAACTAGATTAGTTCAATTCAAAGAAACTTCAAATTAAAAAGTTATCTATAGTAAAACGGTGTTGTAACTTTGAAAATCTAATCGTTACATTTTATGAACTTAATCAAATTATTATTACTAAAATATAATTTTAATGGTTTCTGAGTTTGGTTCCTATGATTTTAAATTTTTATCATTTGATTCATGTTTTCATTTATTCATCATTTTTTTGGTAATGATGGTTTTAAATAAATATAGCTAATTATTGTTATAAATGTAGACAAAAATACCAAATATAGAGAGTACTGTATCCTTGACGACAAATATTTATAACTATAATTAGGTCCAAATAGAGTCCAACATTTTCTATTTTCAGTTATTTTATTGACAACGGTCTAACAATATATTTTTGGATATCAATGATCGTTTGTAATTTTTATTCTGGTAGTGATGATTTGATAATATATTTATCTCGATCTATCTGTTAAATTTTCATTTCAGGTTTTCGTAGACATTATAAATGCTATCTTACTAACTAATTAATTTTCAAATTAAATATTTCGCTTAATAAATAACAAAAGAAATTTAAGTAATCTCCACTTTCTCACTAGTATAATTTCACAAAAATTAATTTTCAGATTTCTTATAAATTAAAAAGGTATTAACAAATTATATTAAGTTACTTCTTATTGGCAATTACCAAGTCCGATATGATAATCTTAGCTATAAAAAATTTAATTTAATTAAAATTGCAAAAAATAAATTTAAAATTTGATAAGTGATTTACATGTTTGTGGGTAAAGTTTTGACTTTGAAATTTCGAATGTCAAAATTTTAAATTAAATTTATTACCCTGTATTAAACGTAGAAATGGAGGAGACTTTCAATTTGAGACTTCAGTGCAACAATTTGACAGTGTATTTGTAGTATTATAGGTCAGTTAAATATTCATTGGATCATTCTGTTCACAAGTTCAAATTTAGCGAAATACTACTCCAAAACCTGACATTTATTACTATTAAAAATTTTGATTTTTATCAGAATAATAATTCAATTTTAGATATAATTTAGGAAAAAATTCAAGGCCTCAGAAAATCCAATGAAAAATAATTACATAAAAATACCGGAACAGAAATGCCAAATTTGTGATATAACATTTAGAAATATTCAGGTTTTAAAGGCACCTAAAAAATCAAAAATTATTATTAATCTTAATATTAATAATGAAAATAACAATATTAATAAAAATAATAGTAACTTGTAAAATATAATTCAATAATTCTTGGTGGTTTACGATCAACAGATGGAATTTAAATGTGGGAGTTAGGGATTTGGGTGCAGCCCTCGTATTTAGACACACTAATATTCAAACCAAAGGGGCCTGACAATATTATAAATTGCAGTCACTAGCAAAACAAATTACTAACCTGAACATCCAGAAAGGAACCTATTCCGCTTTAGAGAATGCCTAGGCTGTAAGATCTATTTATAAAAAGATCGAAAAAAAGTGGTTCGATCATCACGCAGAAACAAGACCGTAAGAACCTTCCTTAGAGGAATATAACCTTACAAGATTATCATCAACGAAAAACGAAAAGATTAAGCGATGAACAATCAGGATGTTCTAAAGGAATAGAAATAATAATCGATAGTAAAAACAGCAGCAAAGAAGAAGCAACTATACAGGACGTTGAAGACCAGGAGATATTACAGTGGGAAGAAATTGATGATGCGGACGACATGCTCAGAATCAGTACAGAGCAAGTGGTATTGATTGCCAGTGAAATAATGACAGAAACGAATGACAATCTAGAACACCTTATACAACAAGAGATATCAAGCATCCATCAAGAAACCCAGAAGCCAGAAAGAAAGCCGAATATGAATATATCTATCATGGGATTCTGCGACAAAATTCAGAACATTTACGATAGTTATAATTTTAAAGCAGATGAAGAAGACATGGTCGTTAATGAAATAACTATTAGGATGGAACGAAAGAAGGACAAGAATAAGATAGAGGTGACATAAAACTTTTGAAATGTATGTGTTATGACGATTGAATTGTATCTATAAATTTTATCTATTTTAAACATATAAATATTTATGATTTATAATATTTTTAATTGTTATTTTAAATTATTAATAAACTTGGTCTAACTTGCACAGGTGCTGACAGCGAAACTGTCGTAATTGTTTAGCTTGTGAAATGATCAGAATTACTCAAGAAATTTACAAGCCAATAATAGCACCATATGCATTGACAATTCTTTATATCATCTGGTCACGAGTCCAAGATTTGGCTGAATACAATCATCATGATGCGCATGAATTGTTTCCAGCTGTCTTATCTCTTCATAATCATCCCAATGAAAAGTCTCCCAATACTATAAGAGAAAATCATTTTACGGATTTGGCTTCATCAGATATTCGTGGGATAACCGATCCGTTTAAATTTTATAATTGGAAATTATTCAATAATAAATAGTTATTAAATAGTTATATTCATTAGGCTATACGTTGAATAAATTCGGTCTATGAATTATTGATTTTTGGTAAAGTGAGGCCTAAGTTTACTTGTAATGATATTGGGTACAAAATCTTTACGCGTAAGGATATGTTGAGTAGAGGCGAAGTCTCACGAAAGAAAAACTATTTTGAACCTTGGAACCCTTACTTTAGCACTTTAAGTATATCCATGCATACTACTCCACACATGCATAGCAACCAATCATAGCAGATTTAAATAAAAAAGTTTAATTTGAAAAATGGACATAGCTACGCAGATCAAATTTAAACATAATAGAAACGTGATACAAAAATTACACACAAATCTCAAGTATAAATACTGATATAAAGATACTCAACTGTCAGTTGGAATCCATATTTCATGTTTTATAATGTTTTATAAAATTTTCGTTGAGTTTTAGAGTCATTTTGTGTACGTACGATTATCAAGTTTTAGTGAAAAACAGATTGCAACTTTCGATTCATTTGAATTCCTACAAATTGAATCCTGAAAGGAATAAATATGAGAAGCATTTGGTTGTCTTTCAGCATATTTCGTGTTTCATTCATGATATTAATGAAATTTTGAGATTGATATTCCGAACTCAATGTTTGAAAAAATTTAGGTAAGCGGGTTTTTTTTTCTTGTAATTTTTCTTTCTAATTTAAATCCTAAAAATAAAATAAAACTAAGTTAAAAAAAGTGGAAAAAACCAATATAAGGGCAGAAAATGCCCTACTATTGGTTATTTCCAAATTTTCATCTTAGAATTATTACTATTAATGAATACTATTTGATAAGTTTATGTTTTGCTATTCTTTTCTAATGTCCGAAAAATATTTTTAACATTCTGTGTTTTGTTCTTTTTCTATATATTTTTCTTTTATATCTAGTAACATTTTCATTCCATTCGCTGTAAATATTTGGTTCTTTTCACCTGAAAACAATAAATTATAAATTAAAAGCAGAGATAAATTGATTTTATAATAGTATAAATTTGAAGTTTTGGAATTCGATTTAAAAGATTTTGTATTATAAATTCGGCTAAATTGTTAATGAAAAGTCTCCTATGGGATATTCTATTTTTAGAATATATACAATTTCTATATAAAATATAAACCATTTCTCTGCATAAACCTTATTATATTTTATATTACTGGTTCCATAACATGATGTACCCTATTTTAAAAAGTTCCGATTATTTAAA
>JBBMOY010068901.1:0-12589 GCA_037951405.1 Platydemus manokwari | reverse complement strand
CAAACCGGTCTACTGATGCACTGATACTAGGAATATTATTGCATAAATCTAATAATCAATTCAAAATAAAATAGTTAAATTTTATTTTCTCAATTAAAAAATTAATATGCTTACTTATGCAAGCGTTTCCATGAATACGATAATTCTATTTTTAGATACCCACCCATATGTTGTAAGCTTTCGCATTAAGCACTACCCAGCTTCTCCAATGGAAGATTTAAAACAGGATTTAGCTTGGTAATTCGAAATAATCTGAACCATAATTGTTAGAATAGTTTATATCTTCTTCAGTTACTTTTTATATTTGCAACTAAGACGAGACTTGTACAGTGGTCGACTGCTTGGAAGGAGCAATGATTTGTATCAATTGGCAGCGTATGCTTTACAAAGTGATAATTATAAATTTTGACAATTTACTATAATTTTATTAATAATTTATTATTATTATTATTATTATTATTATTATTTCATTTCGTTGATTGTTGTAAAGAAGAATTTGTTTTTAAAAACGGTTTATTTTATTGAGTTTAGATTTGTTTTCGTTCAACTTTATATTTTACAATAATTTATATATGGGTATCATATTATGACATGATTTGACTAGTCAATATATTCCGGAGATTGAATAATAATAATAATAATGAATTGTAAATATTCATTGAACACCTAACCGCTGCTTATTGGTGAGGTTAATAAAATTATACTCATAAAACAATACTCATAATTTTCTAATCAATTGTTCAAATTGGCTGTTTAATATTATATCACTCTCCGGTTAATTGGTGGAGGATAATGTCAATAATTCTAATTGTCTTCGGTATGTTTTTCGATTTCTTTATTTTATTTCGTTAATCATCACAATGTTTTAATCAGTAGCAACAATTAAAGATGATTTTGAACTTCCACGTTGTTCTCTTTACGATTGACTAAAAACAAATGTCATAAATGATTTATAAACGAGGTCAATAATAAATTGAAATTTATCGATTTAATTTTTAACTTTCATACGATTGGTTGGTCATTAATGGCCGAAGCTCATGTTTGTAACTTCGATAATTCAGGTTATTCCATAAAATCAAAGAACAAATCAAGCTAATTTAAGGAATAGATAAATTGATTAATTATAAGGAAGTTTCAAAAGTTATTTTGGACCTTACTATGTATGAAAATCTGGAATAATTTGGTAAATTTATTCACAAAGGCTTTGAATTAACTTAAATAAACGTCCAATTAAATCATTCATCACTGCTTTGATGACAAATAAACCTTCTAAACCATGTGAACGATTTGGTGGATAGATTGAAAATTATGCTGAGTATTATAAAGCCATAAAGTATGAGAAAAGATATAAAATATCGAAAATGAAATGATTGATCCAGTCGTGTAATTGAAAGGAAAATTTTATAATTTCTTGAAATAAAATCAAATAATTTTTCATCGGTCAAATTGTTCTAAATAAAATTTTTGTCTTTTGTGTGTGTGTATTTGAATATGAATTTTCTGTGATAATCTACAGCATATTTTTGAAAAATATTCTGTTCCAACTAACTTCATGGATTGATGAGTAAATCAATATTCACAGAATAGCTGTATTTTACACTTTATTTCGATGCCAACAGATTTTCTCATATACCAAGAAAATGAAAGGATTTTATTCAAGAATATATTGTGCGCTTTCTCAAATAACAGAGAAAAATTATTTCTGTATTTTAAACTGTATATAGGAGCTCGAACAGTGCAGAATTGATTATTTTATTTAGGATTTCATGTAATGAGTTATGTTAAAAATTATTCGATGATGTTTGAATTTTAGATTGATAATAAAATAAAATTAATACCATGTTGTTATCTTTATTGTGAGTCTGTGGTTTAAAATTTAAATTTAATTATTTTAAATTTAATTTTTTAAATTAAATTTAATAATTTAAAACAAAGAATATTTTTAATTAATTATATTAAAAAAATATTTAATATTTATATTGCTCAGACCGTTACTGTAATCTCTCAAAATGTCTTAAAAAATTAATCATAAAATAAATGTGTTTAAAAAATATGTTTTACTTTAATCGGAATTTTTAAAAGAAGGAATATTTGTTTGAATAATGTCTAATATGAAAAAATATTTATTTGCACATTACTAGTTATGACTTTTGCATATAACCTAAAAAGCGTCGAAGTGTTAGCAACTAACAGTATTATCAACAAAACAATCGAAATTATCGATTTTTTTTTCTGAAAATCAATTTCTACTAAGAGATATTGTTTGATTGTGATCGATTTATTGCTTAAATCAATCTTTAAATTTTTGTAAACGAAACAAAAATATAATTGTGGTTAGAAATTTTCGGTTTATTTTTATTGGCAAATCAAAATCTCATTATGGATGAAAAATTACAAAATTAACAATAATAATAACAACAATAATAAATAATCAAATCCAAGAACTACAATCCACAAAAGTATATTTATTCAAAATATAATAAAAAAAGTATTTAAGCGTTTTATTAAAAATATTTATTGAGAAGTTTAAATCCGCGCGCCCCCTTCACATCTCTTGTAGTTGTATTCTGCATTTCTGCTCTTTTTTTAATATTAAATTCGCTTTATATTTCTATATTTACTCTCTTTGTCTCCCGCCTGTCGTTATCTCTCTCTCTCTCTCTCTATATATATATATATATATATATGCTCTTTCTCAACCATGTCCTCTATATCATAAATCGTTTCCAGCACCAAACCAAATACGCGATGGCTTCTCGATTAAGCACGAAAACCCAAAATAATATTAAAATATTAATATTAATTACTATTACGATATTAATAATAATCATAATAAGCTCGAAATACACCCTCACCACAAAATTTTCGTTTTTCTTTATTTAAAATCAGTGAAAGATAAAATCGATGTGTCACTAACCTAATATTTATATCTCGCATATTATTATATTTTCGAACATTCATCGTTTATCAGGTCAAAAATGGATACTCTTTATTTTAGTAAATTGAATAATGAAACATAATCAATTTTTCATAAACAAAGCAAATTACCGAAAAATTGCAAGATATCATTTTCTTTGCGCATATCAATTGATCTGGTAGAAGAATAAAAAGCCGATTCGATGCTCCTTTATTTGACAGTTTCTGAAGCCATCCGATCCTGATTGGATGGCACTTGATAATATTATCAAATTCACAATCCCGATGAGTATATAGACCTCTTATCAGGTTTATCATTAAACCAATGTGAGCAAATTTTTCAATACCTTCCGCCGCTACCAATGTGTCTCGGATATTTGATATTAATTCTAAAGCCAAATTGAATTATATTCATCGGTCTATTATGTTTTGTTTTAATGTGAAATAACGACAAAAAAGCCATTTTTCATCAAAGCTGGTTAAGATATTGAAGCATTATAAATTTGGAGTTTCAAACTAATATATGTCATGACCTAGATAATATTCCGCTCTATAAATGACACAACAATTGATATCAGAGTATTTCAATAATCGAAATTCAGAATTAAATTTTTATCATTGAGAAATTATGATGCTATATAATGCTATCTTCCCATCTCATTTGTAACGCAATAAAATCGTATGGATTATATTACCATTTAACCAATTAATCGCAGATCGTATCTAAGTGTTTCGCGTTATATTAAAAAAAAAGAAATTGTATTATTCTCTAAAAATTCTACTTGATAACGATGCTTGGGATGACAGGAACAATTTTTCCTGATAATATTGATGTCAGAAATAATTATCTATATTTGATGTTATTCTTGGAAGAAATGACAACGACAATGCAGCCAAAAACGGTTTATTTTAATTATTATATAAATCTAGTATATTGTTTAAGAAAAGTACTGCGCATTCCAAAATACATTGGGACAAATATATCATGCCATATTCGACAACAAACTTGATATTTTTCCTATTTTAAAATAACGTCACGTAAAATTTGGGATTTTGGAAATTTCATAAAAAAAGAAAAATTATAAAATTTTAAATGTAAATCGTGTAAATGGATGAGAAAAATATAACTGTGAGGAATATGTTTGATCGAAAACAAAAAAAAATCATAACAGATGGTAATGGCTAGTCGATAAGTACTAATTTCAGTTGAGTAGAGAGTAGCGATGCGTTTGATTAGTGGTGTGTAAGTCATGTTATTGGCGAATCAAAATTCAATGACTTATATTAAATATTAATATTAAAAATAACGTATAATGGTGTAATTTTTTCTCATTAAACCTTATTATTCAATGTTCAACACGAGAACACTGACGTGATCATCATTACAGTCCCCATAAAAATGAATTTGATGCAATTTATAAACGGATATCGTAAGCAACTTCAATGGTATTCGTGGTTAGCAAACTTTATGTAAACAGCTACTAACAAAGCGACCCAACTTTAATGTCGCTTGAAAAACAGAAAAAAATAGTTCAAAGGTGAATGAGTTCTCTAATGGGTGTGTTTATATCATTGGAAAGTAATCAATTAATTACTCGTTTGATATGGAGTTCATCATTATTTCATAAAATAACATGAAATAATAATAATAATAATAATAATAATAATAATAATAATAGTTTGAAAAATATGGTTTAAACGGTATACACGGAAAATATGAAGATTATGTTTTTCATTTCTTTACTTATATTACTAGGCGATAAAGTGCTACGAGTCCATAGAATATTAAAACGAATCTAAGAACTTCAAACCACAAAGTATATTTAATCAAAATATAAAATTAAATTGAATTCATGAGTTATATTTTAATATCAATGTATTATCTATTTAAAATGATCATTTACATATTAATTGATTTTAAAATCTTTGTGTGTAATTCCGGATTGTCCAATTGTAATGCTTGTATATTTTTTACAAGATCATTTATATAGTAATCGCAAAACAGAACCCAATTTTGTACTAGTAACTCATTATTTCAATTGAAAATAATTCAGATTTTGTTCTCTTTTAATAGATATTGACGTATGATTTTGATTTGTCATACTTGATGCGATTGTTTCCGGACGAATAATTTACTTTTTGTTTATATTTTAATGACAATAGGTCAATAAATGTGTGCTTCTGATCAAATAAAGGAAACGTCAAACAAAAGCGAACTCATACAATTGCTGCTATCAATGTTGGATTTTAAAACTGAATTTCGTCATAATCGTATTCTCATTTATTTACGAATCTTTGAGGAGTACTCATATTTAGCATTTCTCAAAGTTCTAATGAAGTCAAACGCAGTGTTTATCTGCCATTTATCTTCAAACTCATGAAAATAATTTTAAATCTTGTATTTCAATAATTTGTTATGATGAAAAACAAAATAATTATTCAAGTGATAAATTCAAATATATCAAGTCAATTCGAATAAACTATCAAAGAACGGCCAAGGCCAACATTTTTTTCGGAATTTTTCTTTTGTAATAAAACATTAAAATCTGTTCAAAAACTTAGGATATTGCATTAAAATCGTGAAGAGCCCTATGTTAACGTATGATGAAAAAATATAAAAATAATTTAATTTTATAACATAACTTTTTAACCATTGCCGGCTCTATTATTCGACTTATGTGCAAATAGAATAGAATTTTGAAAATATCCAGTACGTCACAAACATTATTATTATAAGTTACATAATAGCCATTTTTTACTACATTATATTTTTTTTAATATTATTATTTTTTATTGATAATAATAGTACTTATATAATTAATGACTTTCTTTGGTTTACCTGGAGTAGTAGTACCCAATAATACTCATTAACTTATTGATCTGATTCCAAAAGATAATAACTTGCCAAGCCCTTAAATAAAATTCTGTTAATTTAACAACAACCAGAACGAGTCCATGTACAATTGTGCACAACTGGCCGAGATTTTCATTCTGACATAATTATTACCTTTGCAAATACTTCTATACTTGTGAACAATAAACACTTACCAGTATTCGTAAGAACTTTAACGAATACTCTACTCTAATAATAAAGAAATTATCTTTACTAATGGAAAATAAAAACTTTCGAACTATTCCTCTTGTTAATCATTTCTTTTTTTTTAATGGCAGTCTTCAACAGACTGCCATCGCCATGAAACCCAGTTTGCTTGCAGAACTGTCTAGTAACTATACTTGCATTTGTTGGACAGTAAAAAAATATCAAATCAATTATTAACTTCTAATTATTATCTTCATAAATTATATTACTAATATCAGTATAAATATTTATCTGTATTCGTGATTATCATTAATACTATTGTTATTGACGTTCGAGAAAGTTAAATAGGAATGTCATATAGCTTCCAGGAAAGATTTTTGAAAAATCTACGTTACAGACATTCCCGAAATTATACATTTAGACAATCTATATGCAGATATTCAAATAACCAATCAAAAACCTCGAAACGAGTAATTTTCTACGCTCATCACTATTGGTGTACACACACCAAAGGCAAATTACTCAAATCCACTGGTATCCACAATATCAACTACAAATAAAAGTAAAACAGAATCTCACAAAATTTAGATGTAAATTTCAGGATTTAAATTTGTTTGAATCTCTACTTATATTTTCGATTTGTTTTGTCGACAACTTATTTTTAGATTGAAAATTCTATAGTAATTTCTACTATTCACTGAACCTTATTTATATTATGATTTGATTTGATCTTGTGATCTTTAATTTTCCTTGTGTTTTCAATAATATATTAATACTAATTTATTAACATATTAATAATAATTATTATATACTCCTGATTAAATATCTAGTATCGATTATATAATTGTTATTATAAGATCGATAATAGAATATCTATCAATGAAGATAGCTTGCGGAAAATTCGGATTTTATACGAAAATGCTGGTTGAATTAATAATTTTTATTGACGGTAATTACTATTTCGCAATTCAAGAAAGTGAAAATTCAATTATTCTTTATCAAAAATGACTGCAGAACACGTCTGTTAGTCAATCTTAACGAAAATCACGACAATTACCCCAATGCGGAAAACAGCAATTGAAAAAAAATCCAAAATTACCTTGGCAGACCAATTTTTCCTCATCGTCGGACGGGATAAATAATATAAATATTGAAAGACAACTTAAATGAGCTCTTTGTTGAATAATCGGAGTGATGAAAAGTCTGAGTAAATTTTTCTCATTCTCTCGATCATTTTCAAGATGAGTACAATCGAAAATATTTGGGGAAAAATCTGATTGAATCAAAGCTGAGATAAAATCCTTGATTTCTTGAATATAACACCTGAGATTCTAGAACAAGTACGTTTTAATATATTAACATAAAACAAAATTTATTTGTTAAAAAAAATGTTTTAGTAATAATAAAAAGAAAAATAATAAAAATAGAATAGAAAACATTAATAACAGAAAATACACGGATATTAAAATATATATGATCAATTTAATTTGACGGAACATTTTGATTAATATGTGTTTTGTGGTTTGATGATTTCTCGATTCATTTTCAATTCATAATTTTAGAAACGGTAACAAATAATACGACACCCACGCATTTTAGTTCGAATCTGAGAATATCAATGCCGGTAAAACACAGAATACAATGAGGAAAAGATATAAAAAGGATAGAATGTATTGAGAATAAATAGGTTTCGAATAATGATACAGAGAATAATAAAGAGAAAATTCGATACAGAAAATTTAAAGAATATGTAAATGATTTTATATAGATAATGATGAAAATAAGCGGAGTTAGATAACAAGATATGTGAGAAAAATCATACAAGATTTGAAGAAAAAATGGTGCGAGGATATTTAAATTGAACATATCGATATTAAAAAAAATACATGATCAGTTTAATTAAAAAAAGATATAATTTAATTGGTTGATGTCCTTAGATTCGTTTTACATTCGATTTTTATAAAATAGTGGCAGCAAACAATTATCATTTTGCACTAAATTTATTTTACAATCATAGCAAATATTATAGTAATATTAATTATAATATTAAAGATAAAAAATAAATAAATAAAAGTACGATAATAACAGAGATAAATATTAAATTTTAATAATATTCGATATATATATATATATATATATATATATATATATATCATTAGTAATAATAATAATGATAATAATAATAATAACGGCAACAATTGTAAGCCGCTATTATTTTATAATACACGCATTGGAAACGAAGTGAAAAACAATAACATAAACAAATTAATATTATTGTAATGATATTAAATTAATTTAAAAATTCTAACAATAACAATAATAATAATAATAATTACAAGTAAATAATGTCTTTCTTAAATAACGTATAAATTTCAAAACTAATATTTTGAAAATAATTCTGAAAATGATATGCACTTTCAATGAACGTGAGCAAACAAAATACTTATTTGTTTTCAGTAGATATCTTCAAAACAAATATTGAAATTGAATTTGATTTGATGTTGACAAATTGTTGAAGATTGAAAAAAAATTAAGCGTAAAAGTACACAAATTTAATCAGACAGGAAAATAAGAAAGATAATTTTCTAAAATTCTATCGATACCGAAATGAAATGTATGAAGAAGGTGACGCTTTGAAGTTGATTTTTTTTGGTGTTGTCAATCTTGATTTCGACGATGCGAATCGTGACGAATACATATTTGTTCTCGTTTCTAATTTCAAGTGATAAATATTCACTTGAAATGATTTACCGATTTGATATCAACAATAGATGGCAATATCGATTTGTTGGAGATATGTCGTTATTTTTAATTCTAATAGTGGCTTAATAAATCGGTACCATTGTGCTGATGAGATGAAATAATTAATATTGAAATTGTCGAAACAGTTCTGTCAAATTTTTTGATATTGTAGCAATTACTGTTCATTCCATTATGTGATAGTATTGCCTAAAAGCAAATAATTATCATAATTATTAGATATGATAATTATTAATTAGTCGATAGCATGGCTCTATTTTGTGATCTGACTCAATTAAGTATAAATTCTAACCAGGTTCGGATTAGCTATAAAACAGGAACTTGTCTCGAATACAAAACTGTATCTCATCAGCACAGAATTACCATCTTGCTGGAAACTAACATTAAACGTTGATATTTTGCTCCAAGATATTAAATTTCTTATGTTATTCGATTAGTGCAGAAGGTATTTGAATGATGGACAAAAATCATTATAATCGCCATTTGTATAGCATAATTAAGATCTGAGAATATTATTAGTGGTTAGCCAGATCGTTGTATTCGATAAGCGAATCGAACGATCTGATAAGTGCATTAATTATACCAACCATCCCAATATTAGCCTTTCCAGATCAAATGAAAGAAATGATTTTGAAAATATACGCAAATCTGGGAGCAATTAGAGCATTGTCAAGCGAAAAACGCTTAGCCATTAAATCTAATTTTACGCAGGAGTTAATATCAAAACCAAGAAAATTGATAAGTAAAAAGACACACAGATAATATCAGAAAAATAAATTGGAATAAACTCATACGATCGATTGGGTTCATCAATAACAAATATAAAAGACAACAATTTGTTTACATAAAATGTGTAGTTCAATATATAATTATGTGTTGGGGCTTTTCAGTTGATATACAAAGTATGGTTTCTAAAATAGTATCGGGGTCCATGGCGAAGAAGATAAAATGAAAATATAAATGATATAGAAAGGAAATTTTAAAGAAGATATAAAGCCGTCAAAAGAAATAGAAATTTTCATTTAGATTTATATTTAAATCATTCGATATAGAGATAATTGAGAACGCAAGGAAAATCTTAGATTTTAAAGAAGAGTGATGCGAGGATTCTAAAATTTAGGAAATTTTCTAAATTAATATCAAAATATATTTATTTGTTTAAATAATTGTAGTTAAATGTAAAATTTTGTGTCGTAACATACTAGAGGGATATAATTATTAAATATTATTAATAATATTATAATATTATTATAATAAATAAATAAATAATAATAATTATATAATATTACATGATTTATTTTTCGGAATTTAATAAAATATGCAGTAAATCAATATATTGCTAATATTCCATTATTTCATTCCATTTTTGATGATTTAATTTGATAAATTTGTTTTTCGATTTAAAAATACATCTCATCAATTTTGTACATTGTTAATCGATGCTTATCAGATTTCAAGCTTTATACATCGATTGGAGACGAAAATGGATTTGAAGACAAAAAACAACGGTCTAGGATAATTTTTCCCTGGAAAATAGAAATCCGATTCTCATTAATCGTTTCGGAAATCATTGTTTTGCTTTCTATTAAAACAACAGAATCGAGTTCCGGTAATTAAAACAAAACGAACCTCTTGAATTTGACGACCGTATTCACCAATAATGGCGAAAAATTGCTGTACATGTTCCCGTGATGTAGTCAATGACTGGATATTGATCTGGATTAATTTCTCCAATTTCCCAATCAATACTGATGTTGCGGTTTTCATTTGATTTAAATGGACCAAAATACTCTTCACCATATCACTTGATTTACCCGGATTGTTTAAATAATTATTGACTATCTGTAAATAATTCATTTTAATTTATTCAAACAAATGCTGGCATCAAATTTAAATTTGGAGGCTAATTTAAAGATATTATAATTGAGATTCACAAGTGGAGAAATAAATCATTACGGTACGTGTATGTGTGTATGTTTGCACGTTCTATTAGCAGTTACCACTCACCAATAAAACATCCAATCATGTAATTTCTTTACACATAAATACATGGGCGTCAGAAATAAATATTTTGTATATTATTTCGAATAATATTTTGAAACTGTTTCTATTAACATTGAATTTCTATGAATTACCTTCTGAGAAGTATACAAAAAACATATAATTATGCTTTTTCAATTAAACCAACTATCAAAATAAAATATATAACTGGATTATTTAAAAACATTGTACGTATATGAATACATCAGAAGAGTAAAAATCGAATATATTGCAGAAAGTAAGTCTACTGGAAAATCCAAGAAATACTTGAAAAGGAGTCTCAGGTTTTGAACTTATTTAGCAATGATATTGTACGTAGTGAGTAATTTAAACACCAATGGTTTTCTTTAGCAGAGTGAGTTGCCATGTCTTTATACGAAAAAAGTAATAAGATTATAAATGATAAATAACACGTAACTCAGTAACGAAACGAGAGAATGTTGAAGTAAGTCATCAATATAAATGAATCAACGTAAATGTAGACCTCAACCACTTGACAGAAGTCATAAATTACGACTTAGAAACAGCCGGATATTATGTTGTAAATAATTATATCAGAGTATTTAATATATTATTTTGAGCGTCATCATATATACGTTTAATAATTTTAAGTGAACTATTTTTTAATCGAAGCTAAGGACCCAACTAAATTTGTTGAGAATTTTCAGAAGTGGATCCAGAAAAATTCATAACACAAAACTTAAAACCTCAAAATAACATGGAAAAGCAAAGATCGAATCAAAATATGATACAACATGATACGAAAAATTACGCACAAATTGCGGATATAAATATCGATGCAAAGATGGCCAACTTCCAGTTTGAGGCCATGTTTTTGGTTGATATTATAATCCTTTCGTTATAATACTAACCTAACCCGAAATCTGTGAATAAAATACGGCCGGACTTGGTGATCCGAAACAAAAATCAAACGCCAAGACTACAACGTCGACCTTAAAATTCCTCTTGATAAGAAAGACAACTTCCAACGTCATAGATTCCTGAATCGCGAGAAATACAAAACCGCAGAAAAACAAGATTCATGATGAGAAGGTCCTATCCAATATCGGACTCGATAAAAAGCAAATCACGTTTATCTCGGGGTTCCTAATAACGACATTGTTCAGAGATGCCCACGAGACATACAAGGCACATAGGGAACAAAGAATGTCTGTTCGGATCGAGTACTAACTTCCTAGCGCTACTCAGCCAAAACAACAAATAAATAATAGAGCTACTCAGCAATGTTGCAAAGCTAAATAGAAGACTTAAAATGAAGAAATCTCGAACCAGAATATCAGATATATCAATCTTAATAATTCAATTTAAAAGCCGACGTGAAGACTTAATATTCATGTAGTTACGTGTAAGTGTACTGAATAGTATACGATCGAAATACAATATTTGCCTTCTATTTTGGATTCGAAGCATAGTTAATTATTTGAGGAACCAACAATATTATTTATTATGTTATATTATTTATATAATTATTTATATTATCTTTAATGATTATTTATCATGAATTATGGAAGGTCGGATCTAGAAGTCAAGGACCCAACTAAATTTGATTAAAATATTCAAAAATGGATCCCTAAAACCAAAACCATTCCACAATAACAATCGACTTCAAATTTTTTATATTTATTTAAACTTGAATTGTTTTCGGAGTTATTTAATAATCAAATTGTTTATTTAAAGTATGATATACCAGGTTGAGTCAAAAGTTATTCATGTTTTTATGCAGGTATTTTATTAGCACAAATTGTTATAACGCTGAACATATTATTCCTCGAAGTACAGTCCATCATTTTCAATGACTCGAAGCCATCTTTC
>JBBMOY010067790.1:0-12590 GCA_037951405.1 Platydemus manokwari | reverse complement strand
TTGAAAAATGATATATACTGCGTTTGATAGCTTATATAAACACCTTTCTAAAAAAGTATTACCATACGACATTATATACAAGCAATACTCTCAGCGACATCTTTTATCAAATCGAAATTTTAAGGTTATACACCCAATACATAACAGATTCAGTTGTAATAGAGGGAGAAGATCCCAAATGAAAATCAGTCAGCAAAAGCAGGAAGATTCCAAATATGATGACGCATCAAGAAATAAGAGAAACCGAAACATGACTATGATATATATTTAACTGAGTTCCGAAAAAAATAACTTCGGTTGATGTTAAAATATTATGTTATGTTATTCACAAATTATATTTTTAAATAATTTAACATTTTATAATAATTATTAAAATTTTAATAATATTATTATCTATTTAAATGATGTGATATTGTTAACCAAAATTTATAAGTTTGAAAATTATAAAATATTTGTTCATGTTTTATTACTAAGTTTAAAAATTAAGAATTGCATTTATTAAAAGTGGGAACAATTAAAATGCAAACTGTACTTCAATAAAACATTCAGTAAATAGTAAATTGGAGTATCATTTGAATGGTGTTCTGGAATTCTAAACGGGCTTGTTCTTAACAAACTATTCTTAGCAACCATAAAATTAACATATTGTTTAAAATAAAGGTTTGAATTTCAATAGTTTATTGGCAATGAATGAGATAGAAAAATTCAATAGAATCTGAAATGAAAGCAAAATGTGATTGCGTTTATCTATTGAAATCCATTTGGCTTCTATCTTGTAGCGTTTTAAAGTTTTCATTCATGTGCATCAATTTCACGTTTTTAATTATTTTAACTATAAATTTCAATCATTGTGTTTCTTGCGTGTTGTATTTGCAAATTTTATTGTAGGATCCTGATATTGTTAATGGATAAATAAAAATGTTTCACGAATACTTCCGTAATTTCTGCTGAGAATATTATCAAATGGTTTGCATTCAAATTATTATTTAGATCATTTAATCCACAGGTCGATATCGATGTAATTCTTTTAAAAACTTTACGAATAATCAGTTATTTTAAACATACGACTTGTAGGGATTTTATCTAGATAACGTTTAATTCAAAAGATGATATCGAAGCCCATAGTTTTTTTTATTTAAAAATGAATAATTCTGCATAAATAGCGATCAAATCTCCATTAAAAACACTACAGAACTTCTCAACAAGTAATTTATTCATTTACTAACTTAAAAAATAAAACGAGAAGCAATTAGAGAACAATAATCTCCTAAAAACTAAATTATTTATAATAAAATGAAATAATCTTCAATAATTTAACCCTTTGTTTTCTTGCACCATTAATTATAACATCATTATCATTCAAATTATGCTAATTCGTCACAGTTTTAGATCAAGCGCTTGCTACTAAATATGATCTCACAATTTACGTGGAACTTTGCTGCAAAACCCAGAGCTTCTTGAGGATAATTTGTCCTTTGTATTTGAAAGAAGGGGTTCGCTATTTGTTTTACTTTTACAGTAAATCCATGCCAATCTTTTAAATTATTTATTATTTGTATTTCCGAAATTGAAATTAGTTGTCATTGTTTGTTTTAGTTTTTATATTTATAATTCAAAATATTATCTGCCATTTAAACTCAACATTGTAACAAATTGAGTTAAGTTTTACAATCTTTATTAAATTTATAATTTCTTAATTACAGATAGTTACTTCAATGACACTTGCAGAAATGATATTCATTTAAAAAGCTAATCTAATATGCCAATCAATTATTTAAACAAGTACAACGTGTTTATTTATTTAACCACGTTATTCGCCTCTTCTTAAGTCCTCCATAGTTTCAGCCACTCTAATCGTCTGGATTTTATCGGATGAGGGTAATAAATCTCCACTTGCATGTCTGACTTGAATCCAGTAATTCGGTAGTGGCCTTCGTACTGGTATCCATTCTTCTTCATCTTATGAGGATCTATCTGAACTAGCAAGTTCTCTCTTATCTAAAAAATTCGATGCGTTCTTCTCCAACTGCCTTGGTTAAACATTATGTTAGCAACCACTTTAGAATTTTCTCTAGCGCCTGCTGCAATATCATTTCGAGTTTGGTTCTTGTGCCTCACATGCGTATAGACATTGATCTTCCGCCAGTAGATTATCTCGAAAGGCGAGAACTTCGTTGTTGATTGATGCGTTGCGTTGATGTAGAACTATATCCTTGGCAACAATTCAGCCCAACTATTGTCTGGGCTCTCACCCTTTAAGGTAGCTGTTATCATATCTCGTATAGTCCTGATGACTCTTTCTGCTAGCCCTTTTGATTGATGCTGGTATGGTGAACTGAATTCTTGTTTGATTCACGATTTTAAACACGTCTCTCTCCAAATTTGCCTCCAAATTGTTTCCCGTTATCAGATAGAATGCTCTTTGGCTTTCCAAAACGACAAATCCATTACTTCAAGATAACCTGGAAAATTTTCTCTACGTCTTGGTTAAATGTAGCAGTGAGGCTCCTCAGCTTGCTAAATCTGTCGATAATGACTAATAGATAGTTCTTGTCACCATAGATCGTGTCCATTTAGGCAATGTCCACCAAGATTTGCTCTTGAAACCCAAAGCCTAACCGAGAGAGCAGAAACTCCTTAGTTCTGAATTGATCAACCTTTATCTTTTCACAGATAATACATTATTTGACTATTTCCTTCATTGTGTTTAACTTGTCGGGCAAATAAAAAAATTTTTTTGATATTATAATAGCCAAACCCTCCTCTTTCTCCAGCATCAGGGTATTGTCGATCACCTTCAGATTATCTTTAATTCTTGAAAGTTAAGGTTTATTCCAGAATTCCACGCTAATTAGAGTTGTTTCACCATTTAGAAATCTGAATGTCTCCACTATTTCTGCATCTTTATGCTGTACTTCTTGGATTTTCGGGAACATAATGTCTCGTAGATTCTATGCAATTCTCTCCTTTTCTATATCTTAAATCAAAATAATATTTTGACAGCGTCGCCATCCATGTTTGAAATTGAGAAATCAAGAATACAAGGGCTTTGTTATCGGTCCTCACTATGAATTTCTTCGCGTAAAAGTATTGTCCAAAGTAAACAACATACTCATGAATAACCAGAAGCTCCTTTCTGGTAACACAATATCCTTTCTCGAGACTAGTCAGCAATCTACTACTTCTGTTCCTTCTTCAGTAACTTGACTTAGAACAGCACAGATAACATCAAACTCGCGTCAGTATCGAGTACAAATATCCTATTTTCTCTCGGATAATCCAAAATTAGTACTCCACAGAGTGCCGATTTTAGCTTCATAAAACTTGTAATTCCTTGTCTCCACCCGTGGTTGCCGAGTATAGCGGCATCGCTACTAAAGCATAATCCTTAATGAATCACCTGTAGTAGTTTGTCAGTCCTAAAAATGATTGCAGTTTGCTAGTACCTTGTGGTACTGGGACATCTATTCTTTGTTTGATTTTGCCGAAATTAGACTGTATGCCCTTGGTACTGACCTTGTGGCCTAAAAACCTCACTTTATCTTTGATTATCGTACATGTCCCCCTATTCACTTTCAGACCCAACTTTTGAATTCGTCGAACACGGCTTTTAGCAGGTCGTTATGCTTTTGCATGAGTTTTATGGTATATTAGCACATCATCCAAATATACCACAACACCTTTAAAGATCAATCCATCTAACAGCTTACGCATTAGTTTTAGAAAAGTTACTGCGCTGCATATAGTCCAAATGAGAACCTGTTGAAACAGTGTTGGCCGGTTCTCGTGCTAAAAGCTGTGCAATTTTGGTATCTTAAACGTAGTTCGACTTGGTAATAAGCTTGCCCGAAATCTATAGTGAAGAAAAATTTAGCATCCGCCAAACAGTCTGTCAAACATCAAAATTTTTTTGTCACTCCGTTGAGTCTTTGATAATCCTTGTACATCGGATAGATCCGTCCTTTTTTCCTACGATTACTAGTGGTGAATTTCAAGCACTCTTGCATGGTATTATTACTCTTATTTCGATAAAAACTTTTATCATATCTTCAATTTTTACTTCTAATCTCAAGCTGTCTTCTGGGATTCTGCGAAATAGGATTTTCGGTTATTATAATACCGTAAATAACTAAGTTGGTCCTGCCTTAATTCAATTTCGAAGCCATGAATATTTTTCCGTATTCCTTGATGAATCTTTCAATCATACCCGTGTTCCCAGTTTTTATAGTTTTTAATGCTTGTTTCGATCTTTCCTCCTCTGTATATTTTACGTTAAATTGTGATGAATCGACTGTACAGTTACTTGGCCATGTATTTTATTGAATACATTGATATCTCTCTACCTGAAGCAAATTTCTGTTCTAAATCGATTGTCTTGGGGTTTTGTGTTCTGATAGTATGTGATAGTTTATAATTACTTGATTCGTTGTTTTCTTTTTTGAACTGGTTATTCCAACAGCTTTTTAGTGCATGAGCGTAGCTGTCTCTACGGATTGTATTGAGTGCCTGGAAATTTCGTAAATTTTGTTCTTGATTCTGGAAGACTTTTGCAGCACTCCTAATTTCTATGATATCCATGTCTGGTTTAGGGCAAGAACGTCTTTTAACCCATTTGATCGTGTTATCTTGCTAGTGATATTTTTCACAATGAAATCTTGTTTCAATCCTGAATTCATCAACTCCTGAACCCATATCTCGAAGGTGGAAAACTGTTCTCTCTCTGATTGTTGAACGTTTAAAAGTTCGATAATCATATACATTAAAGATTTTTTGATTGTGAAAGTATCTTCAAACCACGATTTAGCTGACTCTTACGTGATATCTTCCGATATGAAATTTTTCCAAAGAATACCTGCTTTGTCTGAAAGCAATATATTGAATGCGCTAATCAGGCTGAAATTTTAATTAATAGACACTCCTCAGTATCACATATCCACTTTGCAGCCTTATATGGGTTTCTTCCATTGAATTTTCGAATATTGAAATTTAGAGCTTCCTTGGATTATTTCGACAAGCTCTTTAGTAGCTGATTCCTTGTAATTGCATTAATCTGTATGGCGTAATCGCTGGTTACATCACTGACACTTGCAAATATAATATTTATTTAAAAAACTTAACTAATCCGCCTATCAATTAATTAAGCAAGTACAACGTGTTGTTCAACCACGCTACTGTTAATTTTTCAAAAACAAGATAATATATTCTTATATGACTTTATATAAGATTATATATTATATATTAAATACTTATTATATATTAAATACTTTGAAAACCAATTCAGTCACAAAATTAATTTCAAAGATCTGGTTGAAACTAAGTTTTTGATGTCTCAAGAATCATTTGTAATTTTAATGAATTATTTTCTTTTATGTGAACAATTGATTCATATAATATCATTTTCCTAAACAATTTATATTTATTTTTGTGAGCAAGCAGATGACTAAATAATTAGAAACAGTGTAAAATCGATATCAATAACAATAATAATTTCGTATAAGCAAATAATTATACTCAAAAATCATTAATATTAAGCAAAAGTTTCAGTTTTTCGTTTACATATAAATGATTGACAAAATTATTGTGAAATGTCTCTATGAAACTAATTTATATGTTTATGTAAGGCGATTCCAAAATCAACATTTAGGTGATTGATAATTGGTGACATTTTTACAAATGTTGTGTCGGATATAAAAGCTACTTCTATCCATAAATTTCGTAATGCATACTCCATACAAGTTTGCCAGTATTCGAGTTGAATCAGTTACATTCGGCCGCCAAAATGTACCTGAAATAATGAAATGCCAATCGTTTTTGATAATTTCATTTTTCAAATCTGATACATTGAATACAGAATTGCGTCTCACACCAAATACCAGATTCCGAATTCCGACATATTTCTTATATAATTTTACTGGTCGATAACAATCTCGATAGTTGTTGACACATTTACCATTTGTTAGATATCCAATGAAATTTTCGGGTATTCCATATGGAAATTTCCAGTTCATATCAAGACTTTCAACTAGATCAGCTTTCGGATAAAATATCGATTTACTCTTATTAAAAATACCAATAACAATTATTGGCTTATTATTGTTACCAGTGATTACTACATTGGTTTGAACAATATTATTAATGCCAAACGCTGATGGGGTACCTCCTTCATATTCATAAAAAACTCCCTTTAATAATTGAAATGGTAAACTCGTAGTATCCGACATGTACTGAAAAATAATTGTGACAAATAATAGAAACTCACTTTATTACCTTATAATTGTATCGATTATTGATAAATATAGTCACATTAGTACAATTGGTATTCGATTGACATATTTCAAGAAACAAATATAAATAACAAGAGGAATTTCTTGAGATATATTGAAATGCCTTGCATTCAATCATTTCACATTTGATGGCGCATTCGATTTGAGAAATAACTGTAAAATTTTGTATTTGTTCGAATACGCAGGAATTCGTGGAGATGTAAAAGTTATCGGCATTCAGATTTTCAATTAACACAAATAATATCAAGTTAAACATTTCGAGAATGAAAGAAATAGAAAATAGTATCGTATTTATGCATTTCATAATTTCTCGTCTTATAATCAAAAGGGTGAGTAAATATTATCGATTTATTTTCTATCTTTGTTACAATTTAACAATTAAACAATTTAACAATTTAACAGAATTTTCACAATAATTTAAAGAAAATTCTTTCATAAAATAAAGGGAAAGAAACAAAATGCCATGCAGATATGGTGAAAATACTTTTCTGCAATTTATATTTTCCTCATTTCATGTATAAAGTTTTGATCAACAAAATGCCCTCATTCAATTGGATGAAAATTATTTTTGCATTTGTTATTTCTTATTTTTCTCATTTTCGAGAAAATGAAGCTGTAATATTATTTCAACAGATTCAGTAATTCCTTATCTGTTATTCAATGTACTGACTTCAATAGATTCAATTGATTTAATTGATAAGTCAATCAATATTATATACTTCCCTTACAATAGAAAAAATTGATCGTAAAATTGATTTTAAAGTCATAGTAATGTTGATCCTAATGAATTTAGTTACAGTTATCATGGAAAGTAGCAAGATATAATTTAGTGATTGATTTAATAAAATAATAGAGATCGATGATTTATCATAACGTTGCTTGTCTGTTAGTGAAATGATAGATGTTCCAAGGTTGTGTGAATAACTCAATAAGATAAAATATTGTATTTGATATAATAAACATTAACAAATGCGTGTTGCAATAAATTCGTACAGAGAAAGCTATAGTGACTTGGAGACAGTAAGCGGTCGCTATTGGTAACTACATGCCACCCTACTGCAACAAAAAATAAACGAAATGACTTTAGAAGAACTATAAACTCTGACGATTCTAATATATGAAAAGGTTACAACTACCCCTCTGACGGAGATTGATGCAAATTCCAAATATAGAAAGAAAATTAAATTTATAATAATGAAAGCTCAAAGTGTTATAATTAAGTAAATCTACAAACAATTATTCGCAGTGCATGATTCGCATAGATTCTGCTAATGGCGGGTAAATTCGTTTACGGTTTTAATTTTTATTTTTTAAATAAAGTGTGGAAATCAATGGTTTGAACTCTGCTGACATACTTTTTGTGCGTGCAAAGGACTAGATTATTAATACTTAATAATTAAACATAGCGATGTTCATCACGTTTGTTATAGGTGCCATGGATCTTTTCTTCTTGTTCATCAGGTATTTCTTTTATATTCTTTATTCTCGTTCTTACTGTTTCCTATAGTGGTTCTGCTACATTACTGATTTAATTACCAATTACTTCCAAGGTAAAAATTTCTTTTTCGACTGTTGAATTGCATTATTCTTTTCGATATGGGTATAATATTTTTATTTGCGGTGCTATTTCCTGATTTAAGTTTATTTTTTCTCTATTACTATTCAATGCAAATCTTGAATTCTTTTCTTGTACTATTTACCGTCTTGTTCCTGATTACCATTCCTCATTTTCAATAAAGTTTTCATTATTTGGACATTTAAACTATTGTTCATTATGCATCCAAAACTTAGATTGACATATAAAGCAAATGGTTGTGTGTTTCGACTGAGATATATCTTTTGCAGTTGAACATTCGCCTTCTCTTTCTATAGTTTCTCATTACTGATAGTTATGTTGTCACTTTACCTTTTCATCAATTTCCACATAGACATAGAGGATATGTTTGCTTTTTCTTACAATCCACCAACTGAATATTGGTAGGATTCGTCCGTATTATTTGAAAAGAACCTACCTACAATCTAGTAACAGACAATAGATTCCAATTCTGTAGCCTACTTTGAAATCGTGTTCTTTAGCCTTTATTGCATAATAACTTTTATATTGTTCTTGGTGAAATTTCACTATGAACTTTACTTTTCTTGATATTCTGTTTTTGGACAATGGGTTATATGCTTACATTCAATTTCATACGTTTTGGTTAACAGCAATATTTTAAGTGATGATAACATTCGTAGTTTACTCTTGTATTCTTCTGGTGGTATATATTTTGCTTTCTTACAGCTATGTATATGTACTACTGTTAGATCTGCATTCTTATTTTTGATGACATAAAAATTTGTATCTGTTACTTTTACCACCTCATGTGGTCCCTTAAATGGTCGTTGTAATTTTGGTGTTAATCTCTTATTTGCGTCAGATGCATATATTCTTACTTTATCCTCCGTCTTAAAATTATGTATTTTTGTCTTCTGATAATAGTATTCTTTGTATTGTTCTTGTCAATATTTATATTTTCAATTGGACCTTCTGGTATACCTTACTCAACCTTCCCTTCATTTTTGTAACATATTTCTGCTCGTCTATTATCTGCGATGTTGATGGTAGACATGGGAAGATAAGTAAGAATGTGTTTCTTAAATACATTAAATAAAATGGTGAATACCCTGTGTGCTTATTTATTGCTGTATTATATGCAAATAAACACGGTTTGATATATTCATTCCAATCATTTTGTTGGTAACTTACAGAAATTAGATAATATTTTTTGTAATGTCTGATTAAATCTTTCTACCGGTCCATCCGTTTTTCGGGTGACATTGTGAGGTATTTAACTTCTTTATTCTAAATAACTCTGTTGTTTCTTGTATGACGTTACTTAAAAGTCTTTTTGTCTATCTGTTAATAATTTACTTGGTATTTAAATATTATTTCTTACACTAATATCCTGGCTATTGTTTCCGCCTTTTGTTCTTCTGCTGCAAATCCTTCTACCATTCTTGTGAAATAAGTAAAAAACTATTATATATTTATTTCCCTGTATAGTTATTGGTAGTGGTCTCATATCGTCTTGGAGGAAAATCAAAATTAACTAATTATAATTTTATATAATAATTTTAAATAAAAATTTAAATATTTTTATCTATACCTGATCAAGATTGATGATGAAATCTCTAGAAAAGGAAATTTATATTGTTTAAAAATTGTATTGTGTTGGCATTAAATAAATATTAAGAAAATCTTAATAATAACTTTTTTGTTAAAACATCAATCTCAAGCGAAGTAGCTAATACTAACGACGCTCATGGTACAAAATTCGATTGGTCTTGTTAAGCGTGGTATTGGTAAAAGTGAAAATTCCCTATTTCTTCCTGTATTTTTTCTGGTTGCGCGTAATGTGCATTGTTGTCATCACTGTTCTATATCCTTATTCATATTTTCCCAATAATACTTCTGTCTTATCTTTCCAAATATTTACTTTCTAGATAGGTGCCCTCATAATGCCCCATCATGATATACCAACAATAAATGTTGTTGAATTTCTTTTGGTACTACTATTAGTAAATTTACTCCATCTTGGTATTTTATAATTTCATTTGCTGTTATCTGATAACCGACAGGTGACAGCTCATCATTCAATATTACTCCTACTGCACTATTTTCCTCCTGCTTTATTATTATATTTCTTCTAATCCTTTTTAGATGATGATCTTTCAATTGCATCTCCGTAATATATTTTTCTCTAATTGTTTTTAACATTTTATTCACAAAGTCTTCCACTGCGTTTACAAATAATACTGATATTTTTCTTTATTTTTCTGTATTCGTGACAATGAGTCTGCATTTGCATTTGACTTTTCAGATCTGCATACTATTTTTATATTATGATCTTGCAATTTTGAGTACCTATTTAATTGATCTGCCTGATGTATCCTTATGTTTCATTAAGCTTTCTAATGGCTTGTGGTCAGTTTTTTTAGTTATATTTCCGTTCCTAACATGTACTGTCTAAATTCTTTTAAAGCAAATATTATTGTTAAACATTCCCTTTCTACTGTTAAATAATTTTTCTCTGCTAGCATAACCTATGGCGTGGTCTGACTCTCCTTCATAATTTTGTCCTATCACCACTCCTAGTGCTCCTCTACTTGCATCAGTCATTATTATAAAGGTTTTTTCCTAGTTTGAATACCTTAATACTGGAGCTTGTGTCAAGTTTTTTTTAACGTCTCCAACGCTTGTTCTTGGGTTTCTCCTCATTTTATCTTTAATATGCTTTCTGTCTTACTTAGCATTCCTTTTCCTCTAACTTTTTCTGTCTCAATTTCATCTTCTTTATTCTTTTTATTTCTTGACTGCTCGTGTTCTTCTGCTGCTTTCTTCATGGAATCATAAATTGGCATTACTATTCGTGCGTAGTTTTTTAAAATTATTTTATAATAACCTGTCATACCTAAGAATATTATTGGTTCTGGGTATTTAGTTATCTTGTCTACTTTTGCTGAATTCATTGCGATCCCTTGTGCTAATATGATATGTCATAAAAATGACACTAACAGTTTTGTTTATTCACATTTACTAGTCTTTATTTTCAGCCTTTATTTTCTTTGTCTAAAGAATACTCTCCCTATGTCTGTTATCAAAATTCTCTAAATAGACTAGTATGTCATCAATATAGACTATTGCACGTGGTACATCGGTTAATATAGTTTTCATAAGCCATTGAAACGTAACGGGTGCTCTAGTAAATCTAAACGGCATTTTTACATACTCCTTCTAGGCAAAAGCTGTTTTTTCTATATGCCCTTCAGCGACTTTCACCTGATTATTAGCTTTGTTTAAATTCAAATTTGTGTAATGTTTAGCTCCATTTAGTTTGTCAAATATTTTCCTGGTAAAGGAAATACGTATTGTTTTCTTTTCTTTTCAAACTTCTCCATCTTTTTTCTTAATTGATACCATATATGTCTTGTATGATGATTAATGCCAAGTGCTTCTATATGTCGAATTTTTCTCTACCTTTTCCAATACCTTGTATCGAAATATATTTTAATCAGAATTATTATAAACGCCAACATAGGAAGAGTATAAATAGGAGTTAAGAACATAACAACCCGCATTTTTTTACTAAGAAACCACTAGAGAAGATTGCGTACTGTCAGAAACTATATTCAGTCGAAATACCTATTTACCATACAACCCTTAAAGATAGTCAATTGGTTGTCCTGTAATAATCCATTATATTGATTTATTGTTCAGATCAAGGTGAGCTAGATTAATACTGTAAAATATTAATTAATATTATCTTTCTTATCGTATATTGTCCTATTATAGTGTTTTATCTCACAAAAACCTCTTACGGGTATTGGTTCGGCTTCTAGAGTTGAAGTTTGCAACCGTTGCTTATTTCCAGAATTGTAAGGTCGTCGTTTAAGTGTGATTTTTATAGTTGTATACTGTAGTTTTAAATAGCAATTTGTAATATTTTTATATCTGGTATATATTTGTTAAACAATAAAACTTATTGTAGTTGATAATTTGCTGATTTGATAAAATACAGTTGTAAAATAGTTAAAATTTACAGAAAAGTAATTCTCGAATAGAAAATCAACCAATGATTGTCATTAATCCGAATATTAAATAAATTTAAACTTTAGTCGAATCGTGTTCTTTTACTACGTTTTTGCTCATTATTTTTTAGAAAAATGTTAATCAGTGAAAGATAATTATAATAATGGCAATAATAATGGTAATAATAATAAAATATAAAAATTAATTGAGGTTATGTTACCAAAGATTGTCATTATATTACTGTACTTATTTGATATTATAATAGGTAGTCAATTATCAAAAACTTTAGTATGCAATATTAAACTCATTTTGCAATCAAGCAACCAACCTTATGATCTTCAGACAACTTATATTTGATTTCAAATTGTAATTCAGTATATTAATTAACACCTATAATTTGATATGAATATCAAAATTAGGCTATAAATTTTTGTCGAATTATATTGCTAAAATTTAATTCATTTTTAAAATATATATATAAATATAAAATTATTTTCCACTCAAATCACTATCTACCAGGAAAAGAGAATAAAATATAATATAAATATAGTAAATTGTAATATCCAATCTAAAATTATAATTCAATATTTAAAACTTAACTAGTGCAATTGATTATAAATTTTATAAAATTGTTTTAATTTTAAAAAGTATTGGCATATTTTAAATTTATACCAGGTTGAGTCAAAAGTTATTCATGTTTTTATGCAGGTATTTTATTAACACAAATTGTTATAACG
>JBBMOY010066679.1:0-12593 GCA_037951405.1 Platydemus manokwari | reverse complement strand
GACTGTTTCCTCCCGTTGGATATATATAAAATTTATATGTCCATTAACGCTGAATAATAAAAACTGTAATTATGATCACAAAGTTAGACTTAAAATTCAAATAAACGACGTTAACACTCGACAAGTAAATTCAATTTACAATTCACAATTTACTCAACATACGCACATTCATACAGGCGTTGCTGAAAATATTCAATTATTTGCAAAGTTTCTAATTTGTTGAAGAATTAAAATTCTAAATAATAGTGTTATTATATTTTTAAAAGTTGTTGCATGATATTTTGATAGATATTTCATGCCTGTTTAAATGGTAATTGGGATAATAAACTAAACAGAACATATTTCAATAGTAAAGTTATTTATTCGAAGAGACTACGTACGGAACATTGTGTATGTTTCATTAATGATAAAAGTGATTTTAATACATAATTTATATTGGTAACTTTTTACTCAGATATTATCATTTAAAAAAGTAATATAAGCAAAAAATACTGATTTTCAAATCAAAAAGTCAAATTAGTTTTTAACTTGAAAGTTTAAAAAAATAAAGTTTCAATTTTTTATTTTCAATGTTAAGCAAGAAAATTTTAAGTTAATGAATAAAGTTTCAAAATTTGTTTAAAATCTATATATAATAATTTTTATTTTGAATATTAAAACTGATGTCAAAGTCAAAATATGATGCAGTTGCTCAAAGTTTGACAAATAATTTTAAAATTCCAGAATGGTTAGATTTTTGAAATTTGCTTTCATTATTAACAATTTAGGGCTGGCAAACCTCCACCGGGATTACATTTAGATGTCATGAAAGATGGTAAATTGATACAAGTTCGGATTTGTAGTAAAATATATCGAATTATAATGTAAACAATATTTCAGAAATTGATGATTGATGAAAAGAAATGTTATTTTTTTGGTCGTAATCGACAATTATGTGATTTTGCAATTGATCATCAATCTGGTTCTCGTGTACACAGTGCATTAGTTTGGCATAAGGATTTACATAGACCATTTTTAATTGATCTTGGTAGTGTTCATGGGACATTTGTTGGTAGTATTCGATTAGAATCTAGAAAACCTCAGCAAGTAAATGTTATATTTTTGTTAACTGAACTACTTTATACATTTAATTTTAATATTGATTAAATTTTCGTTTATTGTTGGTAAATTAATAAATTTCAATTATTTAAATTCTATTAATTACAGTAAAACTGGAAATTTTAATCTAATTAAGTAAAGACGGACTTCATAAATACTTTTAATCATTAAGATGTTTATAGCAGTCTTATATAAATGATGGTAGATTCCAATCGATTCTAAATTACATTTTGGTGCCAGCACTCGAATGTATGTCATACGTGAACGGCCTGGTTCCATACAAAACGGTCTCGGCCGTTCAGAAGACGCCAATTTTGCTGGCAATTTACCGGATGATGAAGAAGAACTGGATAATCTTACCGAATTTAACACTGCTCAAAATCGCAGAAACACAACAATTATCAATATGAAAGACACAAAAGTCAAACGACCATCACACAAAATGAATCTGTATGTTCATTTCACCGACCAAGAGGAGATTATCAACCCAGAAGACATTGATCCATCGATTGGGCGTTTCAGAAATCTTGTCCAAGAGACTTTCATCCCCAACAAGGTGAGATTTATTGAAATTGTAGCAATTTTTATCAACGCGAACACTTTGTAATCATTTGATTTTATCAAGATTTGTTACGTTTGTATTATAAAAGATTGCTGTAAGTTTTTATTATTACAAGATTATTGATTTCTAGAAACCAATAAGCGAGTTTCCTTGCTATAGTTTGTTGATCTGATCTATTATTGGTCTTCTAGGATTATATTTCAGTTTATTAAAAAAAATTGACTACTTAAATTATCGCGAGTTTTTGACGAACCTTTGACGAACGCTTGCCTCTCGGGAAACGATATTTTCATTATTGATTATTTTTCAATATTCGGGAATTGAAAATCTTAATTTTGCGTATATTTTTGTGGAATACAATTGCATTTTGGTAGATGTAAGTTCTCGCATCATCAACGATTATTATAAACAAATAAGAGCGAACATCGTTGCTATAATTGCCGAATCGGCTCTAATAATTGATCTTTAAAGTTCTTTTTCCGAAACACGATTAAATATTTCAGTGTATTAAAAAAATTGACGTCTTAAATAATCGCGAGTTTTTGACGAACATTTGACTAACGCTCGCCTCTAGTGAAACGATATTTTTATTATTGATTATTTCTTAATATTTGGAAATGGAAAATCTTAATTTTGCGTATATTTTTATAAAATACATTTGGATTTTGGTAGATATAAGTTCTCGCATCATCAATGATTATTATAAACCAATAAGAGCGAACCTCGTTGCTATAGTTGCCGAATCAGCTCTAATTATTGTTCTTCTAAGGTTCTTTTTCTGAAATACAATTTAATATTTCAGTATATTAAAAAAATTGACGTCTTAAATAATCGCGAGTTTTTGACGAACGCTCGCCTCTAGTGAAACGATATTTTTATTATTGATTATTTCTTAATATTTGGAAATTGATAATCTTAATTCTGCGTGTATTATTTGTGGATTACAATTGCATTTTGGTAGATATAAGTTCTCGCATCATATACTATTATTATAAACCCATAAGCGCGAACATCGTTGCTATAGTTGCCGAATCGGCTCTAATAATTGATCTCCTAAAGTTCTTCTACAGAAATGTTTAAATATTTCAGCTTGTTAAAAATTTGACTTTCCATGACTATCATGAACACTTGACGAGTGTTTGACCAACATTTGGATTTGACGAATTGAGATTTTTGATTATATATTATTTCTGACGAATTAATGAATAAAAATGACAGAGAAGCTCACAGTTACTCGGTTTTCATTAATTGAATTCACGTTTTGTAAATACATGTCCTCATATCATCGATTATATCAATAATCAACAGGCGAGTCTTGAAAAACATGATCGATAATTTGTTGTTTCAAATAATTATTCATCAAATATTTCAATTTCAGCGCCAAAAACTGTCGGTTTCATCGATTGGATCGAGTAGTTATTTGGTTGCAACGAGGAACGATTTGTTAGCGAAAGACGATCCATACGAGTATTCATCCATGTCACACCATCTCGTCAATCCAGCCTATTCGGCAGCAACGAAACTCGGCCTGCCCATGCCAAATCTCGCACCAGAAGTTGACCAATCAACATTCGAAGCGTTACCCAGTGTGACACTCGTTCACAGTTCGCAACATATCACTCTCGATCAAACCGCTCTCAACAAAACCCAAGATGATGAACCTCGCAAGAAGAAGTACGCCAAAGAAGCTTGGCCAGGAAAGAAACCAGCTGGGTTCAATGTCGGGCCAGTTTGATGATCTTTTGTGTATATATATATTTGAATTAAAGTTTAATATAATGATTTTCATTTGCTTTCCAATGGTTTTGATTTGAAATTGTTCT
Source organism: Platydemus manokwari (assembly GCA_037951405.1). NCBI lineage: Eukaryota > Metazoa > Platyhelminthes > Tricladida > Geoplanidae > Platydemus > Platydemus manokwari. The sequence goes on along the minus strand of JBBMOY010066679.1, from coordinate 9,110 downwards.
TGTTTTGTTTATATTTTCCAGTGGTGTTTGATGTTTGTCCTATGTGATATTTTAACAACCAATCCCAGCCTTCATGTAATTGATAAAGCTTGATGACGCGATGATTTATATTATCACCGTGTGAATGTAATAAATAAATGTTCAATGATACACCATATAGTCTTGTTGATCATTAACGGAATCATTTATAATGTCCAAATACATTTCCGCTTTATTATTTCCAAAATTGTCCTTGCAAGCTCTTTTATATGTCTCATATTGTTGAAGAGGAATTTTGAACATTAATGAGTTCTTTAACTTGAGTACTCACACAAATTCTTTTAGGTTTTGCCTCACTAACATATGAGGATACCAGGCTTTGTCTTAATCTTAAATTTACTATGTAAAGTATGGTTTCGTAAGAGTTGATTCTTTGAGATTTTAACAAATCATGATAATACAATTTCTGAGTATATAACAGTGGTTTTCAACCAGTGTTTCGCCAGTACACTTCAGGGGTTCCACAATTTCTAAATTTTTAAATGATAACAACGAACAAATAATTAACATGTTAAATATCCTGCAATTGCCCAGAAAACGCGACGACTTCTTTCAACCTCATATTTGTGTGAATTTGGCTTTTCAGCTCTGAAAATCATCAATCACAAGAAACAAGATGAACTTCGTGTGTGTCAAAAACACGACCGAATCTTAAAGAGTTGAGCAAGAAACACCAAGCTCAAATTTGCCACTGATTTTTCGATAAGAATAAATTTAGGCTATTCAAACATGTACAATACTGTTAAAGATTATTGGGTTTTATTATAGTAAGAATAAGCCCAAACTAAAAATGTGCAATTTGTAAAAAGGTATAAATTAATATTGTAGTTTTATCAGAAGGATTTTTAAATAACGTTAAATAGATTCCCAAATGTATTTACCCTAGTTATTCAACTTATCTGGACTCCAAACAGATAAGAGGCTATTGTCGCTTAATCTCTCGTTTATAATAAAAAATAATATTTAAATATATAGAATGATAAAATAAAATATAGTGAACAAATGCAACAAAATAAAATATATTAATGAACAATTAAAAATCTGAATACAATCAATTTAAAATACTAAAGGCGGTGTTAGCTATTGTCGGAGCAAAGAGTGAACAGTATAGGGCATACCGCTTAGGTGCTCGGGTAAGCCTCTTGTGACCAATATGAAGGTGTGGAACTTTGAAGTAGAACTTATATGATTTTAGTAGATTTCAAGGCTATAACTAGTCGTGGGTCGAAAATTAATTGAGCAGTTAGAAAAATTACTTGTGGGATGCATCATTAAAGTCTTCAAATCAAAATTGGCATACAAAAATATCTTTAGAACGGTAAAATCTGCGGATCAGAATCGAACAAAATAACTTCTTTAAATTGTAAATAAGTCATTTTGAAGTGTGTCGTAATTGTGCTTGCGCAAATTCATTAAATTTAGAACTGTGATTAGTCGAAGTGCGAAGTGCCAATTTTCAATTTTGTGTCTTATTGTGAGTCATGCATCGTGTTGCTATTTTTGGTAACATTCTATGCTTAGTAGCATATGCTGCTAATTTTAGCATATGTACAGCATAGATTACTATTTTCAGTCTTAATGTCTATTTATAGCAACTAGTGTTGTTATTTATGTTTTCCATTCATCTGAGGTTCTATTTTTAGATTTCGATGCGGATTTTCCTAATGACTTTAATGCCGATTAGTTTTGATGCAGTAAAAAAATTTAAAAATTCTGTGAATATTTTTGTAATTTCTCGTATTATTATTTTCTTGATTTGAGACTTAATTTGAAAAAAATTTATATCAATTTATATTTATTTTTTGGTTAATTTGGTTGGGTCAAAATGGACTGGTTAGTTCTCCACAATACTCTAAACATAAATAATTTTATTACATTTTAAAAAATAAATGCTGTTTTCTGCATAAAACGATTAGATTTTTCCGAGGGGTTCCTCTTCAGCAAATATATATATGAACAAATCTTTTTTTGCTAATAATATTAATTTCAAAAATGTAGTCAAAATTTTAAACATCTGCCTGGCAAAACTTTAATTAAAAGAAAAAAAATCTAAAATCAGAAATGAACTAAGCGCAAAAGCATTCATGGTATTTAACTACTTTTTGTTCAAGTGACAAACCTTTTGGAATTTTGATTGATCAATATAGGGTTGTTAAGAATTAAATAAAGACAATCCCAACAAATATTCCATTGGTATTTATTGATGGGCTTCAACAAAATATCACCTCACTAGAGATTCTCAAGCATCTATCACGTAAATATTTATTTATGTAATTTCCCAACTTACAACGGTTACCTAATAGGTAATATAATTTTTGATCTTTACCAGTTTTATAAATTTTAGCTTCGTAATTTTTGGCTGCTTATGTTGTCAAATTATTTCGACCATAAAAACAATCAAGACACCCATTTTACAGAATTAATGCATTCAACATAGGTGCATAAAATTTGAAATAGAAAGTTCGTATTACCAAATAGTCTACCGGTATATTTCTTATCTCTGGGATTTCCTATATTGAAATAGTTGCAGAACGAATCCGTCATGGGGCTTCAAAGATTATTACTAGAATGGGTAAGGAAAGATTAAGAATTCTTTCAATGCTTATTAATATTTTGAATGCTTTGAGTATTTTGATGAGGTCAAGTGAATGTCTGATATCTATGAGTATAATCTTCTTAATATTTTCTAATACAAGGTAATTCTAAATTTGTTGGTTGGTTCTCCACTGAAAAGTATGAAACTGTTCGACTCATATTTATCATGCTTATCAAGTTTCGAATTGATTGATATATTATCTGAATATCAAGGTTATGATGATCAGTACTTTGATGAAGGTACATATTTGGAATGCATATATCAAGGATACAGTTATGAAAGTTTGACAGTTGAGTCTTTAGCAATTTATCAAGTGATGAAACTTTTATATACATCTTTGTTGAGATTTCGAACTTATTTTGAACTTATTTTGTTGTGTTGACAATTAATTTACAAAATATTCTATTTGTGAAAGTATTTTATTGTAATAAACGGGGCTGCCCAATCTCCATGCTTTTATTCAACATAGCCATCAGTCCAATCTTGGTACAAATGGAAACTTATCTTATTGGAGGCCTGATAATTCCAAATAATCGAATTTCATGCCATGTTTATGCAGATGGCATAGCAATTATTGCGAAAAACAAAAATGCACTCCAAATGATGATAAATGATGATCAATCGGCTCTCGGGTTCCAACTTGGTTTTAAGTTCAAACCTTCAAAATATGAGAACTTACATAATCAAAGAGCAATTACTAACGCGGAGGAACTCCTCATCTACAATGAGAAAATTCCTACAAACAGTGTAGAAGAACTACCTAAGAGTGAACTTTTATTTGAAGTTACATAATACAACAGAAGGACTGTTTATCGACATAGAAACTCTGATTATTAAACTGGAAAAATGCATTTTACTACCATGGCAGAAGATAAGGGCCTTTGATTTGTTCGTACACATAAAAGTGACCTTCAACATGAGAAATTACTATGTCATTGATAGTAGATTACTGCTGTTTGATGTGATGATAAGAAAATATCTGAAAGAAATCCTTGGCGTACCGAAATTTTACCCATTGAATTTACTCAACAAAATCAAATGGCGGTTGTGGACTACGAAGCGTAACATAGGAGTATACAATACAATCGATCACCCATGCGTATCATCTATTAACGAGCAAACATGAAATGATTAGGATTACGGCCATACACTACTTGTGCAAAAGTGCTATTTTGAATAATCAAGCTGCGACAATCAATGAAGCATTAGAATGGATCAATTCGCGTATTCTACCAAATAAGAGAAGCAAAACATGGTGGGGTGAAATAAGAGAGAGCATTAAATATGCCGGAAAGAAAACATATATCACGGTTTCTTTCATTATTATCAATGGTGAGATAATGCTTAGAGTTAATAAAAGCCTTACAATCAATTGTTCCCATTACGAAAGGAATACCATAGTGAAACCAAAGAAAATCAAAGAAACTTCAAAATTGCTGAGACAATGTTTTTTACGATCTTACCAATTAAACTGGACTAATCAAATAATAAATGTACCCTATAGCAGCTACTCAGAAGCTACTAGTCCAATGTGGTCAAAAGTAGTATTAGTGAGCACCTAACTATTGCTGAATTCAGATTTTTTCATAACGCAAGGATGAACAACCTTCCAACTCTGAATAAAAAGAACATGAAAGGAATGGCATGCAGAAAATTTTTATATGAAGTGGAATCACAAACACACGTTTTAACATGGTGCAAACCATCTCACTCTTTGTATTCTATCGGCAGTACAGAATCATGGATATACTGGCCAAGGAAATTGTTAACAATACTGATTACAGAGTCTTTGTAAAGAAAGAATGCCAATTCACGGAATCCAAATCAAGGGTAGATCTTCAACTGATAAATGATCGAACATCCACGATGGTTCAAGTCGATGTAAAATGCCCCACAGACGAACATGCTTTAATGACCGAAACAGCTCAAAAGAATATAGAAAAATACAGACTCCTTAAATACAATAAAAAAGCAGCTCAAATGGACTGTGGAACTGTTCACTTTTATTGTAGGAGTTCTCGGAACTTGGCAAACACAGACGAACGACACAGTTCTAAAAATATTATATATGAACAAGGAAATGTGATTCATGGATCGATCGAAAGAAAGAGCCACGTACATCCCATATTTCTATGTATGGGTATCTCGAATATCAATGTTTATGGATAAATATTAGTAGACCAGCCGAATTAAATGTGAAAAATGTCATTTAAAAACAGTGCATAAGGCCCATTTTAATTAAAAAGTTTTTATAAAAATAAGTGGTCAATTTAGTGAAAGTCGGTTCAACTTATAATTGAAATTTGCTCATTAGGTTTGAGTAACAATTTTAATTTTTGATCTTTCGCCAATATTCTAGATATTGACTCATGGAAACTATTTCATAATTCCTTGGTGTCTATTTTCAATGGACTTATTGCGATTTTTTGTAGCCTTTTGTTCATGTACATTGGTAGGTAGTGAAAATTCAATCATTATTTACTAATCATAACATATCTGATTCGTAGCCGAGAGAATGTGTTTCAATCGATTATGAGAACTCTAGTTTTGATTGTTGTTTTTATAATTTATAATTTTTCTTTTTGTCGTATATTGCCAATATTCTACATTGTCCACAGATAGTTGTGAAATGAACAACAATGTAAAATTTTTAGAACTTGCTAGGAAAAATTAAGTGTCCTTAAACTCCCTTTAGCGTTTAAGCTTATGTTTAAGTTAAAATAACTCCACTATGTCATATGCAAATTTCTTCGTGGTGTAGACTAGGTCATAAAAGAAACCATGGAAAAAATCTCAAAGGTTTGATACTCACGGATTCGATGGGCGCAAGTGCCAATAGCCAACCAGATTCTTCTTACATTTAAAATTTAATAATCAATTGGAACATACCAACAAGTGGCAGCATGCATTGAAATTCACTAATATCTCGTGAGATGTAAGAGAAATTGCCAATAGACCAACCTGTGAACGACTCTATTGGATGAGAAGTGAAGCTCTGAGATATCTTTAAAAGGAGCTGGATTTCACGAGCATATGGTACTCTTTGTATTAGGTAACTTATATTATGTGTGACTTTTACAAGAATTTTTCTGACAACCAGTCTTTGCGGTTGTCTTCTGCTTTGTTGTTTAACTTTCGGGTGTTGAAGGCATCTTGCGTTGATTATCTATTGCTGATTTAGCTTGATTTTAATCGTGTTTAGTGACAATTCAGGTTTTGTAATCTTTTGTGATTTATAATTACAATTTTCACTAATCAGCGACAATTGATATCTTAACAGTGGTATAATAATAATAATAATAATTTCTCTAATTGATTTTGTTTGTTCTTTCAATCATATCATAGTTTACATTGTAGAAAGGTTAAAAAATAAAGAAGTATAAATAAAATCTAGAAAATTGTTGGAGTTAGATTCTGAAACTGCTGACGCTAAAAATCGAAGATTGTCAACTTTATTTCTAACTTACGTACTAATCAGTACAACTAGCAAAATAACACAAAGGTACAATCAAAATTGGTTTACGACTAGTACTGGTGCCATTCGGTACGATTCTAAAATTCAATACAATGTCCCAAAAAATGCAACCACAACTTGGACTTCAACTGGCAGCTGGTCATCTTTACATAGGTGTTTATACTAGATATCTGTGTGTAATTTTTTGTGTCATGTTTATAAAAAATTTTGATTTGATCTTTATTTCCTCATGCTTTTATTGGGCCTATTGGTTTATGTATGCATGGGATTGGCCAATTCTATAAATGTGTTGTTATGTGGCTATGTCCCTTTTCCAATTATCATTTTCCATTTAAGTCAATTTTAACTGGTTGATAGCCATGACAGTATGATTGTGCAGGGTTCTAAGGTGCAAATCCGTTTTCTTTTGCAAGATTTCGTTTCACTCAACAATATATATTCAACATGTTGAAAAAGATTTTTTCAAATAAATCAACATCAATAAAATAAGTTTTTATGCTTACCTATATACCGTAAATTACGTTTATTAAGATTCTACATCTATTAAGAACTCCTTCATTTTTAGATCCAAAATTTTAGAAAAACCTAAATTACTGTATTTGTCATGGAAACCATGAAATTCTTCTTCACTCTCAAACATATCTTCTATTTCCACATGTTGATTAAACAGTTTTATAGTTAATTCTTTCATTTCCTCATCATCTGTGCCCGAGGAATCACTTTGGGCAAAAATAGCTCAATCCTCAGAGCCAATTTTGGCAAATTCAACCACTTTTAGTTTGTATCTTGCAGTATAGGAATTTCGCCTTTCAGCCTTTTTACAGAATCAAAAAATTGCTCACAGATTTGTTAACTGAAATATCATAAAGCAGCTGAATTACGGCAGAAAACTAGTTAATTACACGCATTAATGGTTGATCCAGTAAGCCAAGTTGCTGACTACACCCATTTAGACCCCCTGAATTTTAGACTGAATTTTTTTGCAAAAATGATATGTCTTTATACACGCTCGTAAAATTATATCAATAAATATTATATTTTACTTTCTAAATATTTTATGATTCTTATCTTGATTACAGGTCAATTACTTTATTGCTATTAACACCACGCTATTATTAACCACACTGTCTGAAGAATGTAAAATTCGCACATATACTACCTATGAGCACAATCATTGAACTTTACTAATTTATTACTAAAATGTTGAAACTCGATATTAATTGATCTTAAAACTCTGTTAATGACTTGCTAAACATCTTGTTCATACTCCATTCCACTAATTTCGATAAGTCAATTTAATTATCTATTCCGCTACTTAATTCGAAATTAAAATATTAAATTCGCATTAGAATATTTCCAAAAAAATCTCCAGAAACTATCCTGCCTTCTCAAAAGTGGTTATCAATTAGTTCTCCTTTTCGACTGATTAACTCCTGGTCTTATGCTACTTATCAGAAGTCAAATCAGAGAAAGTAATTTTTAAAATTTGCTACCGACCTATCGTTGAAATTTTTAAAATTCTGCTGTCACATTATGATATGATATTGTTTTGAATAAACAACCTGCTAATTGCAAAAGCTTAGAGATAAATTAATATTAGATAATCAAATCAAATCAAAACGTTAAAAATGTTTTACATTAAAAATAATTTTAAATGAGTTAATTTTTTGATTTCTTGATAAATAATCGCATTAACAATTTTATTCTAAGTTTTAATTTAGATTCAGTAACTGGAGCTACAAGATTAGTTTAAGTATCGCATCCGGAGCCGCAAAAATTGAAATAGAAAAACGAACTCTATCCAACATTGCATTGACCTATACTTTATGAAATTTTTAAAGTTATTTTAACCTAAAATAACTTTATGACTATATTAACATATCTTTTAATTAAAACTTCAAAATTCTTTTTTAAATGCTCAATTTATTATTTCAAAATGAAGTAGAGACAATTCAGTGAATTTATATATTTATTAGCATTACATCATTAATATGGATTATCCATGTATAAGTTGAGGTAATTTATAGACTTCCGTAATTAATTGCAAAAAGTCTTCAAGATATTGATCTAAACTAGGTTGTCTTTGAAATATTAATATGATTATGTCATAAAATTGATATAAGGACGGAAAGCGAACTAAATCATTTTGTTAAAATTGTCTATCAGAACCAGACTCAACTTTCAAAAAATGATTCAATAGGAGTTGAAGGCTGGACCATAGAAATTTTTGTTCTTTTTTCCAAAAATTCAACATAATAACTTTATTATTTTTATTATTATTATGATTGTTTTTAATATTAATAATATCATTAATAGTTTCGATTTTCATAATATTTATAAAATTTTAATTGAATCGTAAAAATAAAAATCTAATTTTTGAGTTTTTAAACCGAAACCAATCGATGGTATCAAAAGATAAAGAGAGAATAAATACTTGACCGCGATAATTGATAAATTGAAGTCTAAACTCAATATGAGTTGAAATACGATCAAAGATCACTTCAATGGTAATCGATTGAATGTATATGTATTATGAGAACATAATAATTTTTGATAAATCAAACTTGTGATAATCGCATTCTAATCAACTTGTAATAACAATATGACTAGCAGCTTACTGAGCGTCTTACAAAAGATCAACCTAACTAGCCATATCAAACGTTGTAGTGATAATGATTTCGTCGATAGACTAAATAATCACTATACACCATTGGTTATCGGAATATTAGCAATTGTTATTTGTACCAAATCTTACATTGTCGGCGAACCATTGCAATGTTGGATACCGATCCATTTTAGTGGAGGTTGGGAAAAATATTCAGAATCATGGTGTTACATTAAAAACACGTATTATGTTCCACCGAATAATGAATTACCCAATGAAAGCAAATTAAGATACGAAGCTGAATTGCAATATTATCAGTGGGTTCCATTTGCACTTGGTCTACAATGCATCATGTTCTACATACCGCGACTGATCTGGCAAATCCTTTGTTACAA
>JBBMOY010066678.1:0-19197 GCA_037951405.1 Platydemus manokwari | reverse complement strand
TATTGTCACGGTGAAATTTGTTTTTTAATGATAGGTTGCTGATTTTAAAATCATGTGTTTTTAACGCAAATGGTGCAACTAAACGTGCTGTAGTTTATACGACTAAAAAATACATTTTTATAAAAATGTCATCTGCAGCTAATAAGCGCTGCATCTTATACTCGGGATTTTACAGTATTTATTATTTTTAAAGTTACTACAAAAACTGTACCAATGAATTCCAACGAAATGCAAATTCTCACAAGTGAGCAAAAATAGGAGTGACCAATCTCACGTTTCTCAAAAATCACAATTTCCAAGCAACATTTTAAGAATATGAGTGGCGAATGAGAATGAAACAAACAAATTATATAATATTAAGCCTATAAAAATATAATCAATTATGATTCTCTTCATTTTGAATTTAAAGACGATATTGATTTCTGGGTGAATTGTGGTATAGTAAAAATAAACTTTGATTGTTACTTGATAATACAAAAAAAATGTTCTAAAGAAGCTTGATAGGAAATAGATATGGTCAAAAGCTTCATTCTATTTTCAATTGACACTCATTAATTTTATTTTTCATTTTTGATAGAAATAAAATTGTCAGTAAATATATCGGTTTAACAAAATTAAATTGATAACCTCAAAGGAAAAATTCAAACGAGATTGATAATTGCAGATAAATCAAATGAAATCAGTGATTTTTAAATGTTAAGTTGTGTCTGAACTTGGCATATTTAAATAAATAATATGCGCTATATAAAAATTTATTTTCCTCGGTTAATTTTTTGACGTGGTGTTTTTGATATTGAACTGTAAGTACGACGTGGTTTTAAAAATAAGTAATAATAATTGGATTTATTTAATTTGGTTGCTTTTTAATTACGGCATAGTTTTATGAATTCAAGTAAAATATTTTTGCAAAAATTTGAAATCCAAATGACGAAAACTTTTAATCAATCAATCAATTCAGTTGGCACGATTTCAAAGTTTAAATGATCATATTAATATATCATGGAATGTCAATCTTATATGTCCAGCTTTCAAGAAAAGAAGAATTTCACATGCTTTATATATAATCACTGGCTATAGAGAATTCGTTAAATTTTATTGTCAAATCTAAATTAGTTGATTTTCAATTCAAAAATTCTTTTAGATACTCATGTGTTACTTCAATTTCATACGAAGGTTTTATTAGAAAATCATTAATTGAGCTTAATTAAGTAGCAAGGCAAGATAAATATTATGGAGAACTTTTGTTTTTAATTAAATAATAAGTTGTGTTAGAAAATTTTTATTCATAAGTCTCCGTCTCTAAAACTAAAATAAAATAAAACAATATAATTTATACTCACATATTTATACTCATTGATATTAATTATTATTCACTGATTAACGTACTTTATTTCTTATTAATCATTTGCATTATTACAATACGGCGGAAGCAGCTGGTGATGTCAAATTATCGCTTGTGGATAGAGTGTTTTTAGTTAGCCATGTAATAGTGTACCAGATTAGTGCAAAAGCTTGGCAAGAATTTCAACAACATTCAAGTCGAGCACCATTAGCTAGGACAACAATGCAATACTGGTAGATTTTATAAAAGAGAATGAGGGCACAAATGAACGAGAAACTGCATGAGTGTGTATGACTTCACAAACTGGTATCCACAGATTTCTCAAGGAAGAAAAAACAAAACCTTTCAAATATTCTTTTATTCTTTTAATATTCATTTTAGTTTTAGAGACGTTGACTTATGAAACGCACGGTATTTTGATGGCTATTTCCAAAATGTATATTTTATTGCTTATGCTTTCACATAAATCTCATTATACAGTTTCATGATGTCTTCTTCGAGTCTAAAAATCTCAGTATTTCTGGAAAACTAGCAATTAAATCACGTGATAATAAATTTTTAAAATCAGTTATGACTTGTTGTATTTCCTTTTTTACATTTAAGTCCATTATTAAAGAACTAATTAATGAAATGATTTTTGAACATTTAGATCTGATTGATAATGAAATTTTAGTTCTTCAAGAAAAATATGAAAAACTTCGGCAATAATAATATAAATTTTATTTATAAATTTAATAGGTTGTAATGTATTTATAAATAATTTTTGAAAACAATGATATTGGTAGTTCGGTTCTATTTCAGACACATTCATAAACAATAAAAATTAATTTTTATCATTGATGCATTTATTTAAAGACTTTTCTTGGGTTTTATTGAATATTGCTTGCAGATTTTATTATATGACTTCCTGCATTAGATTCTCTTACATTAAATAATTTTTTTGTAAACGTAACAGTTAATTAATCATTAAATAAAATTATAGTCAAAGTTAGATGTTAAACACAATAATTGTTGCTATTAATTATAGGAAAAAATTATAATATTATAGTACTAATATTAATAATAATTTTATATTGTATAATATTATCAAAATAAGGTAATCACGAAAATGTATAACGATACGATGGGAGTCTAATACCATGAAGTGATTGTAGTAATATTTGTAAAGGTAATTGCCAAGGTATTTGTTAACTATATTTGATAGCAAATTTGTCAAATGAAAAGAGTATCTATTGTAAAGGCTAACTCTCGTTGATGTATTGCCGTTATTTAAGGTTTGTTACAAGTGTGCATGCTTAGCATAATTTTGGCTTTAGTTGATTTGATACAAAAAAATAATAAACAGCTCATAAAATCGATTACTCTATCATTAAACACTGAAAACTGGTTGAAAATACAAGCGGAAACAGTAGAAATTAGCTAACGCAGGCAACTGTTTATTAACATCATTACTATAGACACACAAATACGCTTAAATGCAATTGGGTTATTGTAACTAGTTGAGAAAATTAAGATCGAGACGAATTTCAGGTCAGAGGTGTTGAATTCGAATTCACTCGATTCAGATTATGCTGATTCGAAATCATTTTCTTTCCGAATTCGTGTCTCTGTAATTAACATTGCAAATGGTAAATCCATACTTTCTTTACATTCTAATTTAAAAGGAAGATAAATTTCATCAAATGATATTTCATAAAATTTAAATTCAAATTACAAATCATCGAAATCTGGTTTTGATAAATAAGAACTGCATTGATAAGCTATAAATTAAAATCATTTATTATAGCAACAATTTCATTTGAAACAAATGTTCTAATATGAAGAAAGTCTAAATAAATCAATGATTTCAAATAAAAACGTTACTAGGTGAGATCAATAATTATGGAAATCACAGTTGATCAACCATTCTAATGATAATAATAATAATTATTATAATAATCGAAAAATATATACCAGCATGAACATAGTAAGTTCTGTTAAAAATAGTGACATGAAACTCATTAAAATCAAGGACAATCCCGGTTAGATCCATGCAAATACGATACATTACAACCATAAGTAAATCTAATCAAATATAAAGATATTTTACACCAATAAATAATGTTGTCTCGAAATCACGTTTAATTTTCAATCATTAATGTGAATGAGGCTTCAAAGTGCGTTTGGCGTTCCTTCTGAATCACTATTTTCGCATTTTTCTGACTCATGTTTCATCAAATCATCCCTTGTGTCTCGTGAATCAACGTCTTGGGGCACTTCCGGTGACTCATTTGGAATTTCGGTTATCGTTTTATTGTTTTCTGAGATTTCTTGAGAATCTTTTAGTGTTTCGCTCGTTTCAATACAATCAGAATGTGAAGATTTCCCAATCACTGGTTTATTGGTCAAAGGCAACTCTTGAATATTTTCATGTGAATCAGATTTTGAAATGTCAATTGGAACTTTGTCTAATTCGACCCTGGTAGAGTCATCTTGTATTTCTTGATCATCTCTAGCATCTTAAATAATACAATAATAAATTCATTCGAAATTGTTATTTTCGACTTATAAAAATAATAAATCAAGTATATATCATTATGTGGGTGTTAATCCATCAGTTCATGTATTGTCAGGAATTGGTAAAGTACATGATTCAATCAAAGGTGGATTAAGGTAACACCAGTCGATCATAATAAATTAATTTAACCATCTCGTTAATAAAAATATTTAATAAATCGTAAAAGAAATGGAAAACTTGAAAAATTGTTGCGGATTTGCCTATTGAATTTTTGGAAATGGTTTGCAAGAATTGAAGGGATATTTAATTTTAAATTCTTAAACTCATAAAAATTATTATATTTATTGAAATAGATTTAGACTCGAATTATTCTTTTAATCCATGTTTAAATTTTCAAACCGAAAGTTGATTTTTTAACCTATGAACTTACCACGTAAAAGTAAAGTTACATTAAATAATTTGACTAAAAATACATAGAAGTAAAAGCTACTTCGTTAGTAGTTACTGTATTTTTTGAAGAAATGCTTTGAAATATAAAAAATATGCTTCACAATGATAATATGGTTAAAATTAATGCAATAAATTTGGGTTAGAAGATTCCGATATCAAACCCTAAACTTATGTTTAGGAAGGGAAGACCAATCAAAATTTGTATCAACATAAAGCCAGTATGGAAACTCCAATAGATGTTTACTGATATAAGAGATTGTATAGAATCTTAATATATACAAATAGATCTCCATATTAATTGCGAGCTTATCATTTACAAATAAAATGTGCGATATTTGTGAGGCCAAAAATCTATTAATTTCCTAAAATAAAATTTAATACTCAACTTTTGCATTATATTATTACTGATATCTTAATTATTAATATCCAGCATCTCCTTATAAGTTGACAATAAAAATTATGCAAATAAATTCTTCAAAGGATTTCAAACCTTTATAAAGGCAAATAATCAATAAACAATCATCGTAATTGAATGATAGCGTTTGAGAAATATATTAAAGCTAAGTTTCAATGATATTTTTTTATGTCAATATATAAAAGGGATTACATTTCTATAATTTATTAATAATGAAAACAAAGTCTAACGTCCAATTAAACGTCTGAAGATGTTAAACATAATACAACTTTCTCCTGACAAGTAAGTACGGAGTTGTGGGAGGAACAACTGTATAATATAATAAATGATAACAATCAAATGAGAAACAAGTGATTGAAGTTTTAAATTCTCGTCCGTTACCCTTGACGATTTAATATGAATTAGGTGAGTTCGCCACATTTCTACAACTATGAATCGTACTTCTGTGTAAAATATTATAGATGGAAGAGTGGATTTGTTCATGGATTATTCAAGAATAAGCTAAGACACACATTAGCATTTATAAATACTGCGTTACCTATTTTACAATTAACAGAAGAAATTTAAGGATTACTCTTTATATTCAAATTAGTGTATAACACAATTTTTTTAAAAATTTCACTGAAAATCTTGCCGAAAAACAAATATGGATATAAAAATCAGTTTTATGGTGAGGTAATTATAAAGTGTTTTAAATTATATTTTATAAAATTAACAAAAATTAATATAATAAATATTGATTACCATCGACTTCCGCAAGAGATGGTTCTACAGATTTCTGTAATTCATCAAACCGATTGATGAGAGCACTGTCTATATCTGAAATATGAGAAATAATTATGAACAGTTAATGTTGGACATCTCAATAAAACTATTTATTCAAAATGATTAAATACAAATTATTTACAATTATTGCTAGGCACATTGGCAATAACGTCTTTAGTTCCATTTTCATCATGATCATCAAAGTCACTCGTCGTCATGGATTCACTTTCACGAACTATATCAGTATCTGGAATATCGACAGGTTCCATTTTACCCTCGTCTGTATTGCGAGGTAGTGTTTCTCCTGAATTTCGTTGTTCGTATTCATCTGATAGGGCCAGGAATTCACTTTGACTATCAACATCAAATGATGCCTCTATAGTATTATCTCTACTCATTTGATGTTTAGCCTACAAAAAACCATATACATATTATTAATCATTATATATCCAAAATGTAGTCATTCTGATAATCAAGCAACAATGTGGTAAATATTTTGAATATAATGATCAAGCATATCCATATATGAGAATGAAATAAACAATTGTAAAATTATCTTAATGTTTATTCTAGATAAATATTATCGTAATTATAATTCAGAAAATTGCTATTGCTTCTAATCTTAAAATCACAAACATCATTTATAAACTTGATTGACTAAGTGATCGTGGTACGATATTTAATTTTACTATTTTTTGGTTTTTTTTTAAAAAGATAACTTCTGTAATAACCACGACATAAAAGAGTAAAAATCACTTTGGCTTGTTCTTCTTCTTCGGTAACCCGTTGAAAATTTTTCATGCACGATTTAACAACATCCTCTCTTCCTATCCGTCGAAGAGCTCGATCTAATTCGTTACCAGTGGCAATATGTTTATTATCTTCACTCCAAGATATTAATAAATTTATAGATTTCTCTTCTTCACTTATATGTTCATTTTGAAGTTTATTTATGAAGTTGTTGGTCATTCCCAGTTCCTTTGCTAGAGTTGGCCAATCACTGCCAACTTCTTGGGCTACTTCATGCAAATCTAAATCAGATCTCGCAATTGTATCAGTTGAATTATCTAGTAAATAAAAAAAACAAAACATTTACACATTTTATCGAATGATTTCTCTACCTATGTTGATCCAATCTTTTTGAGCTTCTTCTGTTAATGGTCGACCTTTGGAATCATGCTCAATTTTTCCGTTAATTGAAAATCCTTCAGAAACATGAGGCAGATGCTCACAAGAATGATGAGCATTGTTAAGTTTTATTTCTAATGTGCACAGTGGTTTTTGTGGAACTGATTGACCAGAATATTCTACTCCGGCAAATCCTGATGAATAATCGATATAATAATGGTAAATAAAAATTATCAAGACAAAATAATCCATAAATTATTATAATAGATTAATTCATTGTGATTTTTTAAAATTTTGCTTCACTTAAACCGAAAAACTTCATCGAATACTTCAATGTAAACAAATAATCATCTATTATGAGACGTTTTCGCACATTTAAACAAACAAAATTTTACAACCCACAAAACATTTACGTTGTATCATTAAATAATAATAATTTATATAGGAAATACAACTGATTTTAAGATTGTTTGTTAACAATCCAAATAATTTACTCTCTAAATTTAATAAAATGAATCTAAAATTGGATATTTTATTAATAAAAGGTGTATTGAATATCCAAAAATTAATATTTCTCATTATTTTCGATATTCACAATTATAGAATTGATATAATCTAATTTAATATCAGTAATGATTTCAAGATTTGTTTTAATGTAGTCATAAGTTTGTTTAAGAATATCAAGATTTCATTTTTATCTTGACTGATTTCATTCGACAATTTCAATCTGAAAATCAACCGATCATCCGACAAAAATTTATAACAAGACTATTTCTTCCACAGATAATATTATTAACATTTTATGGTTCACCGGCTTAAAAATTTCTTTGTTTTAATTCATTCAAGTTGTTCTCTTCCAAATTTTTAATTTTCAAGATTTCGCTTGCTCTCCACATAGGTCAAATAAATCGACTGAATCTTTTAATAAGTTGAAATGAGTTCTTTATTTTTCATATAACTTTGTTTTTAAAACAACTCGCTTTTATTTCATATAAAGTGACTGATTTCAGACTTCAGCACACCTTCAAATAAATTAATATTTAAATGGGATTAATTATTGAAGTTTAAGAATTAATATCGTTGGCTAAGATTTGTACTGACAAACTCATGAACTAAAATCAAATATGAAATATTAAATGTTATTTTACTTAAATTTTTAAATATTCGTTCGATTTCATGGTAGCTGGATCACATTAAATTGTAAAATTTGAATATTTGACAGTATAATTACCTTGACAATTTCTAGGATCTCTCATAAATGCGATTTTACCAATTGAATTTTCTAAACTTGCATCCTTAAGTCTTGCTGGAAAAGGTAATCGATTCTCTCTAAAAGCATTGAAATGCAATCGAAGTTGGTCACCCAATTTTGTCACTGGAATTATATTTCCTGCAGTTTCTAGCCAATTATCTCTATCATCTAAAACTTCTACTTCAGGACTGGCAGCTTTCAGTTCAAATCCTTCCTGACACTCTAGAGTCTATATAATGATGTCAACAACATTTAAAAATGAAACGAACACAATTTTTGTCTACAATTCATTAAACTAATTTTTAAGAGATTAAACCATTCTATTTGATATCCACATAATTTGTGGTTAATAAACATTATTACGAATTTAAGATGATATATGAATCATTGCTCGATTGATACCGTTTCACAATATGAAGATATAAAAGTACAACTTTTATCCAGAGATTGTTATGAAATAATTCTTGTTTATCCTAAATTGTTTACAATTTCAAATCATAATTTATAAATTTAATTACTGATGTAAATCAATTTAAATAAGTAAAGGTTAAAGATGATCACTAGATACGTTAAATAAAGTAATAAACTTCTATAAACGGATTTTATGTGTGAGAGATTGTATGTATGGTCCTTAACAACAATTAAATCGTTATTAAATAAATGAAACAGAATAATTTGCAATAAATTAATGCGTATTTGAATAATTTTATGAAATTTTGTTCGATTTGAACAAAAATAATTTTCTCAAAACTGAAAATTGCTAAAACTATCAATGCGAGTGTTTAAAATAATACAATGTAGAAAATGATAATGAATACGATGAATAATATAAGACGTTACTAACTCCAGCTAAATTTCATCAATGAATTAAATCATTTGGGAACAATTTCAATTGAAATTCAGAATTAAAAGTAAAGATAATTACTGGACTTTTATCAATTTGATGATGCTATAATGTGACTAGTTAATAACGTGGTTATGAAAAATTAAGCAACGATATTATTGTCAATTAAATATATAAATTAATCAACTTTTCGAGATAACTAAGAATAATATTTTTTTTCTGAAAAATTCCATGAACTATCCAGGGATTTATAAAAGTAACTACACAACACAATTTTATGTGCGCTATTTAATGACGAAAAATGTTAATTACGAAATAAACAGCATAATAAATGACTTGGTAAATATAAATGAGTGTATATTATGAAATTGATTTAAATATTTGCACTATAATTATTTTGATATTCTATATTAATACTTTAACGGTAATAATCGATTAAAATGCCGTTATAAATTTTATTATTTATAATAATTGAATATCGAAAATATATTTTTAATGCATTTAATAAGATCACCATAGTTAAAAACATCTGTAAAAACTATAAATGTAAATTAAAGCAAAATATTTAAAATGATACCTTGTCAATTTTATCATCAGTAATACAAAAACATCTAAGAAGAACTTCTTCATATTCTGTAGTTTTTGCAAATATTACAAATTTGCCCATGTATGGTACGAGAATGGCTTCTTTGTAGAGTTTTCCACTCATTTCAGCACATTCCAGGGGATTGTGGCAGTCCATCAACCAGAATCTATAAAATATTCCAAGATTGAAAGCATTTTCAAAATCGAAAAGTATTCAAAGATTTGATTTTAATTTTCCCATAATTGTAAAGATTTTACAAGTTAATTGATTTTCAAAAATAGTCAAACAAAAATGTCTGGCAATTGTAAATTCCCATCAAATCGAACTGTCTAACAAAAGATAAGTTAACGAATAATGAAATTTTTCTTTTCGAACTTTATTATTAGTTGTTGAAGTCAATAATTTTGTGTAGTTTTGTTATTAATGTTTTAGTGACTTCAAAATAATATCATACCAAGATCGTATTAATTCATTCCATTATATATAGAACTGTGCTTATCACATATGTTATGTAAGGTAATTAAATAAAAATAAATTTAGATAAAGAAAATTTTATTTGAACTCAAATATTCAAAAGATTTCACGTTATGAGAATAAGAAAATAATGAATGGTAAAATTTTTGTAAATAAAATTATGATTATAATAATAAAAGTTTAAATAATTAAAACAATTCGTGTATCATCAGAACAGAATGACAATCACTTAATCCGCCAAGGAAAATATGTTGGAAATCAATTACTCTTACAGAAAATGAAATATTCAATAAATTCCAATAAATTATCGATTGCTCCAAATTCGGACAAAAATTCATAATATTTTATAATAATATAAACTCAATTTGCATATTATTATCGTATGCCAATTACTAATATTATAATATTCCATTGTATATTGTAATATATTGGAATTATCTTTGTTTCAATTAAAACTGATCAAAAACATACGGATCATAAAACCTTATAACTTACGCTTAACATTACCAAGGTATTTTTCAATACATTTTATTCTTATCAAAAAATGATTCAAATAAATATTTTTAGACATAAATCATTTGCCAGAGAAACAATTTATGTATTTGTCGAATACAAACCATTCAGTTCAGGGCGTACATCGTTGTTTAAATATTGTAACTACTAATATATTCTCAGTGACAGTCATAATCAATAACATAAAAAGGGAAATTTTTCCTGATTGAGAACACTTTAAAACAATAAACACCAAATACCACAACAAAATATTTTCCAACCAATTTCATAATTATTTTAATATCCATTTCCTCTAACTATTTAATTTTAATAAGTGGAAAATATAAAGGAATTAATAATAAAAAAATTCTTGTCACTTACTTAATATATGATGTTCTCATTAAAATATTGAACTCCTGATAACGAAAATAATTAATTTTTAAAGCTATTTTATCTTTATTAATTGAGAGAACCATAAAATCATGTTACATTTAGATATTACATTTAAGATTAGTTCCAGATTAGTGATGTAAAAATGAAATTGGCCGAGTCGATGGTGTTTGGAATGTTTTTGATTATTCTTTGAAATGAGATGTTGGATTGATTTGAACCAAAGACAACATCAAAATTCAATACAATGTATAAAAATTATTTTGTCAAATCGTTACGATTGCAATAACACGGAAATGCCTGAGCATTAGATTCAATGATTTTATTTTCAATTTTCAATTCAACTTTCTACGATTTTCTAATGAGTCATGGAGCAACAAATCATATTTTCCGATTTAAACATTTAATAAATTATGCCTTATGCCATACATACCTAGCGCTAACAGTGGTTGTGAAGGAGACACATTGTTTCACTTGTGAAAGTGGTGTCGACCCGGTAATGTCTTCCCATTGTGCCGGATTAGTACCACCACTAATACTACACAATAATCGCAAATTTGTTAGCTCGCCTTGATTAATCATTCCTTTGTTTGCTGCTTGGGGCAATGGAATAGTTACTGTTATCGGTTTATGGAATTTTCGTCTTCTTGGTTCTATTGTTACAATTGGAGATACAGCTATTCTATTGCCAAGTAATTTGGCCACTAATTCTGGGTCAATCGAATGGGCCTAGCGTGTAAAATTTTGATTAACCATGCCTTGAATTTTCAATGATTTACCTGCAAGCCAACTTTGATTCTTTTCTGCAGAGCACCTTCTGGAAATACAGCTTGTACTTGAGAAATTACAGAAGAGCTAATCACTCCTCCATCTGCACCGATCATAGAAATTTCTTGCCGTAATCTAGTGACTATTGCAAAGTACATAGGAAACTCATTTGTCAATATTCTAACAATCCTTTTTTCTCGTAAACTTTCACTTGTCTCAAAATTATCGCCTGAATATCAAA
The DNA here is from genome assembly GCA_037951405.1 of Platydemus manokwari. NCBI lineage: Eukaryota > Metazoa > Platyhelminthes > Tricladida > Geoplanidae > Platydemus > Platydemus manokwari. The sequence goes on along the minus strand of JBBMOY010066678.1, from coordinate 7,553 downwards.
ACGAAATTAAATAATAACATAATCGTGATAAACAATGTATTCAATATAGATAGATAATTTTCTTTTTCAAGGCATTAAGAATAATATATAATGCAGTGTTTTACTGATCCGTAAAATCATTAAGTAGTTTGTATAGCAATTAGACTGTATTTGATTCAACAAAATAATAATTACCAAATGACGATCCTAGAGCATCAATTACAGCTTGATCAGTCGTTTCTAATGAATGTTCTTTCCATACTTCCCCATTGTCACAACGGAGAATAATTATTTCCCTATCTCTTCCTCTCAGTGATGCAAAATGAGGTACTTCAATCAATACTGGACTGTTAAATTTGCATGGATGTGGTCCCATTTCTAGGATTCTAAGTAATAAATTTTAGGCCATTTACACTTGGTAAATTTTTAACCTGCACGCTAAACCTTCTCCGTCATTCAGTTGGGGAGGATGAGGCACTCTTTCTGTTCTTATCATTCGACATGTAACTCTAGTGGGGGCACTGGCAGCACTTGGTGGAACTAAAATCCTAAGCCCAACATGTCGACTACCTCTCATAGAACCACCTCGTGCGTCTACCAAAAATGAGACTAAAAACCTGAAATAAGAAATTATCACAAAAATTCATAAAACAAAAAAGTAATATAAAAAAGTTAACCATAATTCTGACCTTTCTACATGATAAATTCCATTTTCACTCATATCCAATTGCTTTTGTGATGAAATTAAAATACAAAAATTAAATAACAAAAGCCAGTATGAAAACCAAGAAACGATTGACCAATCAAATCGTTATAAATTCGAAATAAAATTTATATCAATACACACAGATAATCGTAAACAGTCGATTTTTGGGATAAGTGAATTACAAACGAGAACAGTATGTAGATATTTACGTAGGTAGAAATTATAGGCATGTATGTTCTAAGCCCATGTGTCTGGAAAATAAACGTGCCGTTTTTATTTGTATTTTGATTGTATGCATTTGTGAACGGAGAAAATTAATGATTTTGGTTGGATTCGAGGTAATTGAAATATAAAATTAGTCTTTGTTTGAAACAACCTATACAAGTTGATTAGAAAATAATTTTAGGTAAATATATGTATAAATGTGAAATCGGCATGGCATACCGTAACGATAACTTCATAAATTTGATTAAATTAACAAACAATAGATAATTAAAAATTGACACAAGTTAATAATGAGAAAAAATTGATGATTGAAATAGACAACGACAAAGATTTAATAATTTGGTAGAGAGATATGAAATATAAATATCATGTATTAGAAGTTATTAAATAGGCATTACCCAGAAGTAACTGGTTTGCGAGTAATTGGGACATTGTCTGGGGCATAATCCCAATCAGTGTTTGGAGATATCGCTGCCAATTCTCTACCAACTTTTATTTGAGTTATATAATTCTGTAAAAATTAATCCATAAATTTTTTACAAATATGATTCAATTATTTAGATTATTAAATATTACAAACTAATAAACATTAGTGACTCAGAGATATATCATAAATAAATGCATGTAAATAAATTTTTAATAAATAATAATAATAACGTGCTGATCAAATACAGGTACAGTTCAATATTTTCATTAAAATTAAAAATCAATATCGTTAATATTAAGTCTTGAAACATAAGTTTGAAATTGATAAAGAAATTTCATGACCTGGGTTGGTAAAATTAAGATTATTAGTAGCTTAAAAATATTGTTCATTTACAGGCACTTTGTGCATATAATAATTTTTCAATAGATTTTAAAAATCAATAAGAGAAAATAAAATATTTCTTATAACCAGTAGTATATGACGCAGTCTATCAACACTGTACGGATTGTTTTAATCAATTCACTTAATTTATGTTCATATATATAACAATTCCAAGATGCGTATCAAAAGCTTACCAACCGAGATACTATAATAATTATTTTGTTCAAATAATATGTTTAAAAAATTCGATAATTAAAAACAAAAATCAACCAATGAATTATAAAGCAAGAAAAGAAAATTTGCATAAATATTTGAACAGTATACCACTTGTTTTAGATTAATTTAAGTAGTTAACATCAAATTGATATAAAAACACAAATTATACAAGGTATCTAAAAAGTTTCGCCCGATTTTATTCGTTTATTTTATAAAATCTTTTCTTATAAGAAGAACAATCTGAACCATTTTGTTAGTATTTATCGTTGTTGCAACTTTGGCTCATTATAGTTATCATTGTGCTCGTAGTTCTCATTCACCACACAATGAAATTAATTAATAACTTATCTTATAAAATCGGGTGAAACTTTTTAGACATGTAATAAAAATATTTTTTCATTATCAAATCGACAGTTAAAACTCAAATGAATTAATTATTCGACTTTAATTTAAATCATTATTTTTTTGCTGGAAAATAATCAATATCAAAGATTTGTCTTGAAAAGAAATTTCTATAAATGACAAATTATAGTGCAACGATAATATTGGATGAATAATAAACTATTTTCAAGATGTTTTCAAGGACAATAACAATAATAATAATAAAACAAATCATTGTTTCGTGTAAGATTTTCCAATCATATTTTGCACTATTAGTGAATTGGCTTTTTAATTGAAATTCGATTCCTAATAATATTGAAAAAAAACAACACAAAACTATTAATTTATAAAGATAGAAAATTTGAAAACAATAAAATACAGTGAAATAAGTCTAGTTTGTGACATAGATTGTCCTTACATCCTTTGATAATTAATACTATGTCTACAGAGAATTTATTTGAAGTATTGGTAAACATCCGTTACTTGACCATACGATGTTGATGTTTCAAATCACTATATTTTAATAATATTATTCAAGATCTATATTTGCTCCAATACTTTAATTTATTTTTGATAAATAATTCTTCCTTCACCATGTTCAGGACCAAAATCACCACCAAGGAACCACATAGACCAAGTTTTAAGAGACAAGTGCAAACAAATATGCATGGAGAATTTTGGAAAAGTTCACGAAAAGTTAGAAAACAATGATTTATAAAGTTTATACTGATATACATTGATGTTTCTTAATCATTGTTTGAGATATTGTTGCTAACATAAAGCATAATACAATGGTCAATGATAATTGAGTGAACTTTATAAAATAATTCTGATAAGATCAAATTAAAATATTGAAAGGCTTTCAAAATTGGTCAATAAATTTATTTAGAGTGAAAGAAAAAAGGATGATTGATAAAGTTGTTTTAGTATCAAGAAAATTCGAAAGATTTCTTAACGAATGAAAATATAATTCACATATAAGAGTATTCATTGTTTTAATAAAGGAAATAAAATAAAAGCTTGTTATGAAAATTAATTGCCAAAAATGACTTGTAGATATTTTTTAAAAATTTTAAATATATTTTACAAATAAAATATCCGTCAAATCATAATTGTAACCCAGTTATTTTAAATTGACAAAGATGATGATTTCATTGGATTTATTATATTATAAAAAAGAAAAAAAACTAACAATAAATAATTAACTACTAAATTTATTATTAATATTCTTTATTTATTATTAAATTAAATAAAAAAACAGTTCTAAAATTGAGAAATGTTGAAGCATTAATTTTATGCTGGACAACAAACTAAGGTTCTAAAAGTAAGTCCTTTTATATTTTTTATACATGGTTGCAGAATAATTCTGGTAGTTGTAATTATTGAGGAATCTGAATTATAAAATATTTTTTGCAAAACATTGACTTGTTGAATCATTAAATTCCTTTTTATTTGATTTAATACCGATTATTACGAGCTTATTATTTGATATTTATATTTATATGGGATTTACTAAAATGTACTCAAATATTTTCATGATCAGATAAAATTATTCAATGCACAAACGGAGAGAAAACAGGATGATATAATTATATAATTATAATATTCTCAATAGAAATCATGTCATTTATTTGATAAACTAAATATAATGCTATAAATAAATGAATTTAGTTGTGGGAATATTTATAATGAAATAATCAAACACACAGGATTGTGTAATTATTTAAGATATCAAATAATTACCAGAGAAAGAAGCAGTTAAAAAATACATCAAAATAATAAATCACATTTCCATACAATCTTAATAATTAATTTTATTCATTAAAAATTTATTAGTTATAAACAGGGTATACATAATAAGTTTGCCTTAATGATGTCACATTTAGACAATTTAGAGCCAGGTCAAGTGCTATTTCATCAGAGATAGTGAACCAGATCCTTGTTTTCTGGAATCAGCATCATATCAAGCTTTTCCTTTTGATATAATAGCATGATTAGCACCAAGCACACTCACCTTGTAAGCTATACACAAAGGGATAATTTTTTAAAGTTGACACTTTTTCCAATCAATGAATTAAGATTGTTTTAAACATCGAATTCCTTTGATATAATAAATTATAACTTTAAAAACTTAATTTTTCAAATTATTAAGAATCATTTGGAATAGGGAGATGAAACTATTACAGGTTTATGGCACACACCCGTAATTTAATTGGTTTGATCATTAAATTTATCATAATAAACTATAAATAGCAAATGTATCGACTTAATTGAAATAAGTGCACAAATACTAGCGCAAAGAATTTTTGTTAGATTAATACACACACCCACACATATAAATAGTTTCAAGAACCCAATGAAAAGTATTTTAATATATAATCAATATGTGGATTTTTCTAAGAATACTTTTCGTAGACAATGATTATTCACCAAGTAATTCCATATTAATTATTAAATAAGCTCTATTCTTTTAAATGAAATGTCAGATTATCTTTGTATAAAATTAAGAATTATTCGTTTTATAAAAATGGCTTTCTTCCTTTAAATTTCTTCATTTGGTAAAAAGATGTTTAATTTATCAGTGTCGAAACATTGACATCATCTTCGTCGAATTAATTTGCATTACAAAAAATGTGACGAATCGATATTTGTAAATTGTTTTACAAAAACAAAATATTATATTAAATACCTTATATATAAATCGACAATCTTCAAAATTTAGTTAACTTATAGAATTATATATTTCACTGTAAAAATATTTTTCAACTCAAATAATTAAAATAACCTTGTTTATACCCAATTCTTTCCATCCATGATTTTGATCATTCGTAAAACTTTCATGAATACTATCCTCGCCTAATTAGAAAAATCAAAATTAAATTTTAATTTTTAACAATAAATTTACTACTTATTTTTGAAAGTAGATTATTTAGTTATATAAATATAAAACCAAATCAATTGAGAAATATACACCAATACCTGAAATTGTTGAATTTTTGTCTGATTGACTTTTAACTAGAGTTGAATGTTTTGATTGATTTCCACTATTACTATTTGGAAAAGGACTATTTGTTCCTTGGATAGTGTTAGACATTATATTCCTGGAAAATAAAGGAGAAGCTGGTATCGTCGTATAGTCCGGATCACCTAGAAATTGAGATGGAATATAAATTTATAATTGAGACAATAATGTAAATTTTCAATTCAAATTAATAAATTAATTATATTTGAATTTGTTAAGAATGAATAGAAAAGTATTTATTATTTGTAAAAATAAGAAAAACAAAGGAAATCAATGAATAATGTTAATAATTCTATAAATTCAGTGGTGAGATTTAAAATCATACATAAAGATAACAATGAAAAATATATTCCTACCATAATCATCCTCACTATCTGTTACAGGATTTTCTCCCATAATTTCTGGTCGGTCTAATTCCATTTTAAAAATTACTTCCTCTTCTTCTTCTTCCCAACGCGACACGACCGTTACAACTCGTTTCAATACTTCGAAAATATTTAGATAGTGTTGTCTACGAGCAACATGGGCTGCAGTCATATTTTGCTAAATGTTTAACAAAACATCACAAACGTTCATGAGTTAAAAAACCAATATCAATCCAAAAATTTTTCATTCATACACTAGACCAATCATTAAAATCTGATTTACAAAATATAATAATAACCCAATGAAATAAAATTGATATATTTGAAAATAAAATGATAAAAGTTTTCATGAGATTTAAATAATTTTCTATAAATTTATAATAAGAACAAAATTGTTATTCTGCATTGCTAAATCAGTCTGTTAAAAAAAGGCAACAAAAACAAATAAATCGAGTGAGATTAAAAATGCTCCATTATGGCTCTTATATCGTTCATAGGAAATAATCAATATCCACTTTGAAATATTACGAATAAACAAGTGGAATTTCTCTCAGATGAACGGCAATTGTTCGAAAAATAAAAAATATAAATTCAATAAATATCTTATACATTCTTTAACAAAGTCGATACTAGGTGTTTATACATTCGTAAGGACAATGCAATGATGTTTAATAATAATATATTCATTTATGATAATATATAAAATATAATAAAATTTCAACAAATCGATTAGTATTCGATATTGTTTGATCAATTTTGGAATGATATAATCTACATTGAATTATATCCATCACAACTTTCAAATTGAATTTTCCTACCAGTAATAAATTTAATTGTTTCATCGAAATAATCTGGAAATTCTTCACTCAAATGTCAGAATTTTTGAAAGAATATTAAGTGTACTGCAAATAATGAAACGGAAAAATGGGAATGAATCAATTTTTGGAATTGAATCTTGAAGTCATTGTATTTGGCTTAATGTTTTTAATAAAATACTTCCAATAAATTGTTCCATTATATTTTGGTTGTTGAAAAGTCGAAAACGGGATTAATTTTAGCAGAAATTTTATAATATAATTTACTTTGTCGATGATTGTTAAACAAATTGAATTGCTTTAGTGGTGAATAATAACGATTTCCGTTGAACTACTTCTGTAAACATAGTAGTTGTGTTAAACCAGGGATTGGTTACAAATCTTTTATCCAGATATGGCATTTAAAATAAAAATTCGAATAACGAATTACATCCTTGTTATCAAGAACATCAAAAATTAATTACTCTGCATACACACACACACACACACATATATATATATATATATGCGTTTACTATCTTAAGACAGAATCTACTACATTACTCGAATTCGATATTCATTCTCTACATTATTGAATATGATCACAGTAAAAAGACACCAGAGAATTCCCGAGAAAAAAAAAGATTCAATGTAAACAATCAAAATTTAATAAAAGTCGTAGCGACAACAATCGAAAATAAAAACAAATAAAAACAATTCTATTTTAACATTAAAATATGCTTAGAAAACTCATTTTATAAAAGATTTTTCGTGTACTTTGCCGATCAATAGAGAATCTTTATATCTCGACATTTTCATACCGGGTTTCCGTAGACATTGAAAACCCAATTCGACTTTATTGATAATGACTACCAAATTAATTGATTTTTAAATAATAAAATACTATCAATTAAAAATAAAATGTTTCTATAATAATAATCTCTATCAATGTATTAAATTATTTTATTTTATGATTCTTGTATATAAGATTACAATTAATATAATTAACTCGTCTTATCGGTCAGTATGATCACGTATTTGGTTCTCGAGATTAGAT
>JBBMOY010065567.1:0-12595 GCA_037951405.1 Platydemus manokwari | reverse complement strand
GAATATTTTTATAAAATAGTTATTGTTTCAAAAATAGTTTAATTCTGTTCTTCATTAATATTTCTAATTGGAGGTTATTAAACATTTTTATTACATTTTACATTTTAATTTGCAATTAATTATTTTTTAAATGGTCCTTTTCGAATAAATCTAATTACTATAATGGAATAAAAATAACGAAACTCCGAAAAATGTTTGTATTTATATAAAAAATTAACCTACTTTACTTTATTATTTAATTTCTTAATATTTTAAAAAATATTTTTGTTTGTATAATCATTTTTTTACTATGTCTAATGAAAGTTTGAAACGAGTATTTCAGAAATTGTTTGAGTTTAAGTGCAAACATGGTAAATCTGGTCATATTTTATGTTCTGTTTCAAAAGAAAAAGTACAAGAAAATCCAGTTAATTCAAAATCAAAAGAAGATAAATTAATATTAGAAGTATATATTTTTTTGTTTTTTGTTGAAATTACATTTCTCTAAGGCTCGAAAGAAACCATTATATGTTGTTGGTGGTAGAAAACGAAAGAGAGAATTTGATAGTGATTCAAAAAGAGAAGAGTTTGAACTTTATAAAAAACGCGAGAAACATTTTGCCAGTATTGCTAAGAGGGGTATCACGCATATATTTAATGCAATAAATGCTCACCAGAATGAGGTAAATATAAAATTAACTGAAGCAGGAAAATCAGAAACGAAAAAAGAGAAAGTCATATCATCAACTTCAAAAAGCAGTTTTGTTCAAAGATTAAAAACAAAACCAGCTAAGAAAACATTTACTATTGAAGCCAGTTTATAAACTTTCAGTATTTAAAATATATAATATTGACTTACGATATTTGATTTTTATAAATTTCAAGTTGAAGAATATAATTTTTAGATATATTGTTTGGAGATAAGTAAATTATGTATTATAAGCATTTTATCATTACATTTTTAATATGTATTTGATTATTGAATTTTAATGGACATAATAAAATTTTAGACTCTAACAATGTAGCAACGAAAAATGAACACATTGGGGTATCATACAAATTTAATGAATTAATAAATACAACATTGATGAATTGGGTATCAAAACTAGATTTATATTCTATAATTTGATATTCCATTTTTTATAACTTTTCTTTAACGACTAGTGACCATTTGAATTCTTTTCAGAACGTAATTATTTATATTTTTCGTCAAATAACAATGACAATATGCGTTCTTTAAATATTTGAAACTAAAATTCTCGTTAATTTATTATTTTTTCGGTATAGCCTCTCATAAATAATACATATACCCAAATTAAAAAAAAATTTTGGAGATATTAATTGAATATTCTCTATTGGTGTCCATGTATCCTGGGTTCCCACAAACTAAGATTCTCATAATTTTGTCACGACTGCGCATTTCGAGTTCAAGTCTTTGGCTTTCTTGAACACGAGCTTCACAGCAAGCATGAATGTGTATTTTCTTATTTGGCCAGGTTTGCTCTTTGTGTACAAACATCATCAATTCGTTTTGTTATAACAATATTAATCAACGAAACTCAGATCAAATATCATTGGATAGCAAAACATACACACAAACACATTAAATGGAAAAGCATGACACAAAAGTAATAAAACCCACATTACAGACATAATCGAAAACAATTAAATGCTCAAAAACCCTCACATCAAGCAGAAACCAAAATACTTTACACTTTTTAATAGTCTGTTAAACGAAGAAATTAAAAAGTCGTTATTGGGAATTCATGTCACCTAACTCGGGTGAAAATGAGGTCAACTTAAAAGCAACTTTAATTAAGGTTAATTAATTAAGAATTTCCTTTCGGGCATAATTAATATGTTAAAGAAAAAAATAAAAATTTACTCGTGATTCCGAGTAGTTTCATCTATATTTCTGTGATTCAAATTGTGCCAAAATTTTTGTCAGTTTCCTATTGTTGAACACTTTTTATATACTATTTTGTTAGAAAGATAAAAAGAACAGTATAAAAACAAGACATAACTCATAAATACCTCCATAAATTATTTGGCTTAATGAGCCCATGATTATTGTTTGAAAAAAGTGTTACTATCGACGACATTTATTATTGATTTCTGCAACCAAACGAAATCCATTTCATCTTTGAGAAATTCAACTATCGAGTGAATCAAGGACACTATTTAAAGCAACCCCTTCATAAACGAACATTCACAACGAACTAAACAGAAGAAAATATTATTGCCCATTTCCACGTGACAACAGTAATTTTATTATTCTTGTTTTAAAACTTTTTACAAATATTGATATCTATTTTAACGATAAATATTTCCACCGTTGTAATGAACAGTGTATTGAGACTCGCCCAACCACTATTTCACTCAAAATTAACTTTATCTAAATATTCGATACTTCCCTGCGTAGTTGTCGGACTATTATGTGCCAACTATCCCAAATTCATAATAAAGGACCTTGCAGCTCTCCGTACAAGTATCTAATAACTTCAAAAAAATTTGGTAGCGATTAAATAATTAATCCTTAATAATTCACCTGGTTATTTGTTGTCAATAATTAATTCATATTTGATATTTGCCAATTGTAATTCATATTTGTTATCATATTATTGTAATTCGATTGATAGATTAATTATATATTTCCATATATTGTGTTGATTTATTTGTTTATACTTAAATTATGTTATGGTTTGTTTAGTGTGCCTATGGAGTCAGGCATAAGTTAAATAAATTATTACGACCCTTTTGAAAACCCAATAGTATAATACAGGCCAATAATTATTCTTCAAGATTATTAATATTGATTGCATAGATTACTCAAGTGTTTTTTACTTCATGTAATTGTTAATGAATCAAAAATATTGTTAAATGTAAAATTTTTAATGTAATTAGATGTGTTCATGCTTTTTTAAGGCTTTCTCTGCTTTATTTCTCCTTAGTTGTGTCCATTCTTTTTGAACTCGGTCATTTGTTTCCAGCTTTTCCGATGGTTTTGTCTCGATCTCGATTACGAACTAAATTAAGAGAACGAAGTAGCGCCCTGGTTCGATATGAAAGGAAGAAAATAATTTTATGTTCCAACAAATTCCAAGTTAAATTTAATGAATTATGAAGAATCTCCTTTTAGAGACTGATATCATTTAAACAAAGACCTAATGAACATTATTTACCATAGTGCAAATTTACAAAAATGGATTGAAATGAAAATATGATCCGATAAGTAAATGATAATTGTTTTCTTATGTAATATATTGGGAAATAATGAAAGCTCACAAATATAATCCTGTCTAGCGCTTAAATATGAAATTATTGTAGGGATTTATTAATTTTGCATTACATTGTATATTTTTGGATTTATGGGTGATGATAGTCATTTTTAATTTGTCATTTGCTATGATTAATTATTTCGATACCAGGGTGATGTATTTGAATTGTTATTTCCCATTAAATTGTTATGGCAACGGAAATCAATAATTGTGAAAAATTGGAATTTTATATTTTAATTATTAATACACTAACATCTGATGTCTTATAACCAGTAGAGCCAAAATTGTCCATCTTTGTGTCATACTTTTACTTGGAGTTTCTTTATGGACGTTTTTCTTCTATTAATCATATATGGCTTTACTGTCATAGATGTTTGTTCTTTATTTTCGCTGTTTAAGTACATGACTAATTCATACAATATTTCTTCATTCTCTTTTAAACATTTTAATTTTTATATGTTATGTTCCACCAACAAAAGTGTGTAGAAATGCAAAGAAATATAATATGAAATGTTTACGGTGCGGTAAAAGTCAGTCTAATCTCACTGCTCAAGTCGACAATAAATGTTTACTCAAAATTTTGTCTATTATGATCAGAAATACAGATATGGACAGAATCTCGAATTTATCATAATTGAAAAACAAAAATTAGAAATTGTAGTCAGTCTAAGACTAAGGTCGAACACAAATGGAAATAATAGGTTTAAGTCATGTTTCGAAAGATTTATAAACTAAGAGATCCTCTCGAAGAACCAAAATCTATACAGTTAAAAATATTTTTAGATTTTACTCTTATATAGATTTAGTTATTATGACTAAGAAATCTGGTAAAGATTACATTTCATAGTTATTGATATACTGACAGTATATAGTTGGTTTAGAGCTTAGGTGAAGTAATAATAAAAAGATTTTATCGTAATAAGATAAATAAAACAATTTTAAATGAAACGAAATTTTAAAATTAAGCCAAGTTATTATTTGCATGAGTTCATCGTAATCAATTATATTATTCGATTCTAAAATGAAAACATTAAATCAACAATAATTTTTGATTTACTCAATATAATTCATACTAGGTGCCGCATATTAATTGTAATAAAAATAAATGTTATCAAGTCAATTTTACAGCTTTCATTGATAATTTAGAAATCTAAAGCCTGATGCATTAAGATTCGGTTAATTTGATATGATAGCTTTTCTGAATATTAAGATATTCTAACATCTATCTAATGTTTCTTTTTAATCCCACTTAATTTTTTATCTTATTTATCTAATAAAAAGTTCTTCATGAGTTCCATTTTTAAATATAGAAGTCATCACGGAAGCATGACCAAATCGTATATTGGGATCTCAAATGACAAGTGGCCTAACAATCCTCGATGCAATAATAATCAAAGCATCAGCATAATATTAATAAGACTTAATATTGAAAACCATCTTTAAAAATAATTCAAGAAACAAAGCTATTTACATTATATTTTGTCAAAATTAGCTTGATAAACGTAAACATCTAATTTTTGGAATGGTACAAAGATGACTGAACTAATCCTTGGCGTGTGAAAATATCATAAGCATCAATTAGCTTAATATAACAAAGCTGATATTGCTCTTCGATTTCTAAATACTGAAAATATTTCTCCATGTTTGGGTCGATTTTATTGTTTCCTATTGAAAGAAATCATTCGTAAGGCCAATGACATGACAAAATACATACCAAATGCAGGGGAACAGTCATCATTAATACCAATAAATGAATAGCACAGTGCAGCTACAGATAAAATATACACACTGACTGTAGTTAGTAAATTTGGAAACGTTTTCCCAATCCTCACAATAGCATCGACGGATACCCAAATAATCATTGGTCGTTCTTCAATATTTGCTAATACTATAAAAAATGAATATCATATAAAAATTATAGTAACACAACGAAAACAAAATATCATTATCAATGACATGCCGTCACATATTTTCATGATTGATTTTATTAAATCATAAAGAATATTATTTTAGATCTTTATTACCATTATCTGAAAGTTGTAACTATTTTTTAGCATTTACTTGATAAATTTTTTTAAATAATCGGGCTTAAATTTATCTAATTTAAATGTAACGATTTTTCAAGCATTATTTAATTTGAAATTTGTTTATGATATTTTTATCATATTTGAGCATAAAATTCAATCTTAGATGAAAATGAATAAAACAGCTAAATTATTCTATCAGAAAATAATTTAATGTTGATTCAATGTTTTGAGTATAAATGTTTCGGTTATCCGGATTCACAAAGCACCTAAACTGATTCACAGTGCCATGTTGAAAACCTAAGTTTGGAAGGCATTTACAAGACCTCTGATAAAACCTCAAAATGATTGATCCATCATAAATTAAATATAATTTTAAATGTTAATTTTTATATTTATCTTGCAATTTTTCATTCCAGGATTGTCACAAATTGATTTTGAAATGGAAAGGAGAAGACATGAGGGAATCATTAAATTTTATAACAATAAATTTTTTTAATTATTTAGTCGAATATTTTTTTCATCATTTTGTGAAAGTTGATTTATTTACTTGGTTTAATGAATATCTCACATTTTATGATGTCGAACTAAACAATATTGTTAAACCAAGTACATATTCTACTCACAACATTTCTATACGATCTTTTGAGTTTTTAAATTTAATTTTCTTTATTTATAAATTGACTTAGTGAATTAATAACATGTTTCATAATCTAATATTACTTATTTTTATGAAATATTTGTAAAAATTTAGAGTATCTCTCAATTTGATTCTAATTTCAAAAGGGTCCTCACTAATTTTCAATGTTTTGCAATTTGACCTACTTTGACTCGTCTTTCAAACAATCAATTTTTAGAAGATTTCAAACTACTAGGAATTCAAAATACTAAAATTCCTCTTATTTATTTAAATAGACAATTCAAAATTCCAATGAATTTAATTAAGTAAACTCTATTGATTTTTGTAAATTAAAAAATTTATTTTAATCTAATTAATTAATATTCTGAATTCAACAATTTCAAACCAATTATATGAGTGAATTCACATTTTTATAAAAGTTGAGCTTAGAATATATTTAATTAAAAATACAACTTACAGTGAACAACTGATTGAAAATATTCAAGCAGCTTAGCAGCAACGTCTTGAGAACTTTTGATATTGTAAAACATTCCAATATATGAAACGAGATCCAGCAAGAATACCTGAGAACCAACATAATCTCGATTTTATGAAAACAAACAAAACCCAACCATTTTATAATAATCTCCGCTGTTTATGAACATTTGCTCAATATAATTTAAAGAAATGTGAATGGAGGGGATACCTTGGACAGCTATTGGAAGTAAGCTTTGAGGATAAGTCTAACATTTAGCAATTGATACAAAAAATAACCGTTAAAATTATTTATCTACCTGTAAATGAACAATGTGACACAAATCTTGTTCACTAATAAACATGGAATGAATGAAATTACAGATGATCTTTTGGACTTCTGTTAAAGCAGTTTTTTTGCAATCTCCTTTCTAAACATTCATCATTAACACAATGTCTAAAATTTTATTAAGTAAAATGATAATTTAGGTATGCCTTTCGATTGGTTAATTTTTATAAAACGTTAAACTATTACGAACGTTGCTAAAACGCACATATTTTTCATATCACATATTTCATATTATTCTATTAATTGATTGGGTCCATCGAATTAAGCTAATAATAAATAATCATTAAAAATATTCCAAATTATATTTTAAATGATATAAACTTGTTCCAAAATTTAAACCAGCCTTCAAATCAAATAGTTCATATAATTCACGGAATATATGAGACACCAAAGTGATACACGAATACAATATATTAGTGTATTTCAAATTATCGATTAACATAAATCCATGGTATGACCAATGTAACGTAATCGTTTTTAATAAAGAAAATTCAAAGATTATTTATAAATTTGACAAACCTCTATTTCAGATGGCATACATTTCTCCAAAAGCATTTGAATTATTGTAGCTTCTTGATTAAGAAAAAGAGATTTTCTTAATAAATCTAATTCCGATCGTTTTTTATTATCTGGATAACCAAATATGGATTCGAATTTTTTAGAAGTAATCGATTGATTATAATATTCACTGTGAATTTGCATATTGTACCAATAGGTACGAGCAGAAAGTAGTGTAGATTCAATTATGCGCAATAAAATCTCTAAAATCGGTGCACATCTGAAAAAAATCAACTTAATATATGAAATTTAGAGTTAGATAAAGGTAAAATTAAAAAAAATAAACCAGGAAAGCTTGTATATTATAAATAATTTGATTTAAAAAACCTAAATATCTCGGTCGGTTTTACAAATTTATTGTCAGTTTTTTGTCTAGTCAATTGTTAATAAATTCAAATATGATGATGTATATATGTAAACACTTTATCCATTTGTTTTATATTAGGAATGGAAAATTGGACTTTTTGAAAAATAGAAGTAGTCACTAAGAAAATTGTCATTTGATAAATTTAATAAGAAATTATAGAATGAATTTTACAGGAAAAAAATTCACCACGGAGATGAGTTTTATTATTATTTCATAACTATATTCTGTTTTTAGATTTTAGTCTGATAATTGATGAAGTACTGGGTGATTGCGGAATGAGAAGATTAGACTAAAGTAAAGTACGCAGTGAACATATTCATACATGTGGATATCGAATATGACCGAGAAAATTTTGACTATAAAAACCAGAATTTCTGACTGAGTATGAAACGAGAAAATTTTGTTTTGTAATAAATTTTTGCACCTTAACTGTTCCATAACTATTATAAAAGCAGATAATAATCATCATGGAAATAACTATAACATTCAATGATTTAGATGATTAATGAAAATAAAATCAGTAATAATAAAATAATAAAATAAATGCGACAGCTAGTTGTAAAATATTATCCAAAATTTATATACTGAATATAATGATTATATATTATCACACTAATTATATCACTAGTTTTCTATAATTCTTCAATAAATTCGGACACAAATTGCATCGATTACACAATATGAAACTTGATCCAGATCTAAACAACAATTACAATTTGTCGCTAAAAGACACGAAATATTTTTAATTTTCTCTCTAAATAATTGTTATTATTTCTTTATTATTTCAAAGATTTGAAACAAAAACCAAATGATTCTAATATTACTAATTATGAAGCTATTGAGTTTTAAATTACAATATTTTATACAAAATTTAATAATTTTTCATCATTCAATGAAAGAAAAGAGAAAAACAATAGATGTAAATCGAATATATAAAAAGAATACACAGGGTGGCCAAAAAGTAGGTTTACAGTTATCACGTAGACTATTTATTTGAAAATTCGACACTAGAACAGCGGGAAATTCGTTATACATGTCAACATAAACAATGTAATCTTTCAGATGCTCAAAATATCCTCCTTCAACATTGCAACATTTTTCAAATCTCTCCAGGACATTCTGATACACATACACACTTTAATAACTGTAAAGCTACTTTTGAGTCACCTTTTATAATAAATATTCAATTTTTCATAAACATGCAATAGTTTTCAATGTCACCTGAATATTTTTTGATCGACATTTACTAATAATATTTCCACTGGATTTTCCAGAATTTGTTCTTCAGTGCAATTGATTTTTTGACTGGCTTTAATAGCTGCTAGGAAATCAGTTTCAACACCAACAAATTGTTGAAGTTTATTAATGGTGATATTTTCAATTCTTAAATTCTATTTAAAAAATCCAAATTTTCAACAAAGAAAACCATACTTGCGTGGCATAATCATTCGTAATTTTATCCACATTGTTTTGTAAGCATTAAGAAGCCGATAATGCACTGTAACATCTTTGGAGTCCAATAGATTTAAAAGTTGATAAATATGATCAACAATTTTATGAGCATACATTATCAGACTCTCTGCATCACTATCAGCCAGTTTCTGAGAATAACTTACTATTGTAGCACAATCACATCCATTTGATTGAATATATTTTTGAAATTCTATTGTTGACATAATTATATATATTAATATCAACATTATACACTACAATTATTGTATTATCAAAATAAAAAATTCTTCAAATTCGTTATTCGAAATCCATTCCTCTACAATTTATCTTATAAACCAAATGAAACCCATTAATAAGGAATCACTAGTTGTAGACAAATTTGATATAGCAAGGAGAGGAGATTTTTAATTGAGGTTTGTATAAATTTTGAAAGTCCACAAAGGGTTTGAAACGCATAAACCATCATTAGATAAAGATAATCAAAAGAAACATTGAATTCAATTTTAAAAAGATATAAATATATTAATTTCCACTATATATTCTAATATCAGAGGTCAATACGGTACATCAAATAAATGCACATGTTTTATATATTAAGATAATATCAATTGAAATATTTCCCACCAACCTTCATTGAATTTATCCAAACTTGGTAGTTCATTTTGTGATTCACAATTAATATATTTTGATCCAATTCCTAAATTATCTTGAATAGCAAAGTCTCCACATATCAATTGAGGGAAATGAGATGTTAAAAGTCTAAATAAATAAATAAATGATAATATTTTCTAACAATAAAATCATTGTTAATAAAACAATATGAAATATCAGGAATTAACAATTTGTTGATCAATGTATCTAATATACGTCGGCAACAGGCTTATTTAACAGCCATGTCAACTAGATTCAACATTAAGGCCAGAATGAGCACTTAACGGTCAGATTATAGTGGAATGATATTTATTAATTCTCTTTCCATCAATATTCGTTATATATATATAGATGTAATCGACTCAAAAATATCGCAAGGTATCATGTTATACATTATAAATTGGATGTTATAATGATTAGTATTGCAATGTATCTGTCATCATGTTATTTATTTTATTAAATATAAAGAAATGAATTCAATTATTATTAATGAATGTTATTAAATGTAACAAAATCAATTCAATTTATTTTAATTTTTTATAAAAGATAGAATCAATTTGGTATGAATAACTCATTTCTTATATAATCTATAGATAAATATAATATAACAATACAGATATAAACAAAATTCAATGTTTAATTACCTAAGAAGTGCTGGATAAAGATCGAGATAATTAGACAGATTCTTCTCAACATGAAAAAGTAGATATTTGATCGGGATATGATCCCATATAGATCGAGAATAGAAAAATGAGGTTTGTTTCTTGATTGCTGAAGGTTAACAAAATCAATGACATATAATAAATTGATATTAATAATACATTCATCAATCAATTGAGCACAATGCAGGTCATAAAATGTCAATAAATAATAGAGAATCAAAAGCTGTGGTGTTACATCATTAGAAATGTGTTCATTATTAACGATTTGAACATTTTCTTTATCAACGAAACATGTTAATACCATAGGATGCCATCTAATATCTGAATCAAACAATTGAATAATGATATCTTCTGGTATCGGATCATTTCCTTGATTATTTTTTGTTTCAATTGGTAATAAACTCTCCACATATGTATGGATTAATTGTGGTAATTTGGAATGAATTGGTGCTACACTGTTACATATTTGTCGATATATCCAATTCTTAATGAGATTATATAAATAAAATAATTAACAATCATATTGATATTCAATGGATATATGGACACAATCACAAACAATCATATTGATATCCAATGGATATATGGACACAATCACAAACAATCATATTGATATTCAATGGATATATGGACACAATCACAAACAATCATTATCATAAAAGCTATTATATATCTATTATTTCAATCTTATCATTAATCTTACATCGATTTTCACTTTATTTTTCGAAAATGATCTCAAATTCAACAATTGTAAAACACAATCTATAGGAAGATGTCCAGTGATGGATGAACTCAAATGTTTAGTTACTGGCACCTTGACAGCATGACTGGTGAGAATCTGATAACAAATTATAATGATTATATAGCACAATAACACAATGTTACTGACTTGTTCTGTGAATACATCATGTGTAAAAACCTTTCGAAACAAATTGATCGATTGTTGAATATCTTGAACCTTAAATCCAAAGATCGATGTGATAATTTTAGAGATCTCATTCAGATGTTTGGTATGATAGAATAAAGCAAATAATAATAACAATTCCGAATAAGAATGTTGTAATTTTCGATTGAATTCCTCTTGTTTGACAATAAGATCACGCAACCATTTCGTCAATACTGTATCAATATTGCAAGGATATTTATCATCACTGAGAGAATAAATATCAAATATAGAAAGACCAAATCAATGTTTTTACAAAGAGAAATTGGATCTCATAGCAATGATAAATGCTATAGAAAATTGAACGAAATCAACAGATATCTTTGTGATGGGTAATTCTCGAGTGATTAATTCAATGAGAAGATTTGATAATTCTGGATTGAAGCTAGAAAATAGATGAATTAATAACAATACCGGGAAAAAACCGTAAACAAATAACGAAAATATTTAATGTAAATATGAAAAAAAATTGTTTTAAATAAAAAATAATAAAGTGACTATTATAATATAGAAATACATATAGTAAGGGTTTATTAATTGTACCATTGACAATCTCAACAGATGGATATTGGATAGATCCTCTATTCAACTGTAACGCATTTCATTCATTGATGGATTCGAACTTATAGCCTTATCGTGGATACCTAATTGTATTTTGTTTCCATACCAACATATCCATTACATATCATGACCCAAATACACATCCATGTAATGTTATGAATGATTATGTTGGGTTGTAGTCAGTTCTTCAATAATCGGTATCAGGGAATGGTCCGAACCCACTGCTTATGGAAATAACTCAATTACCATTTGTTTATTTCTAGTCTCGTGTAACTTTTAAATTTTCTCCCCATATCTAACTGTTCCTCACAATTATGATAAATAGTAATGGTAAGATTAAATTAAGAAAATATTATTTCTGATTTTAAACGTAGGCTCAAAATTTAAGAAAAAATAAAATGATAAAGTTTGTTACAAATGAAAGTTCATAATATAAGTAGAAATTTATCTGAATACCTAGAAACTAAATGAAATCAAATTACTCAATAAACGTTTCATGTTATAAACTATTAAATCCAACATTTATCTATTATAATAGATTACTTGAGCCCTTGATTATGAAAGTGGTATAAGTCATTTCAACCTTTCAAAACCAAATTTACATTTAAAAATGGTAATAAATTTCACAATCATATTAAATGCTGATTTACCGGCGCTAATTAATTGTCAAAATATTTC
>JBBMOY010064456.1:0-12595 GCA_037951405.1 Platydemus manokwari | reverse complement strand
TAAGTCACGATAGCTTGGAATTTATCATATATATATATATATATAGCCTCAAGCATTATTTATTAAAATAAATTTAATTTTCGACTTTATTATTCACATAGATATTAGTATCTATATTTATATTGGTGATATAGTCGACAAACTTTTTAATCACTCTTTCATTACTATTGCTGTCTCAATCGCATAGATTGTTTCGTTTTAAATCGCGTCTACATCAATGTTTCATGGATATCATACAATTAATATCTCATAATGCTTGCAATCAATCATTTTTCTAGCAAGAATCCAGGACTGTTATTCAGTACCCTATAATAAAGAACTAAGACAACTCAATTCGAATTCAATTGGTCGGATGTCAGTCCTTTCTTAATTTTGAAAACATATTACAAAATAATTTGGAATCGTTTCTGGAAAAAGCAATTATACGGAGAATGAGAGATAAATAATCGATACATTTAACAGAACAACTTCGATATATTTATTATTAAATTTATTCCTATCTGGAAACATATAATTAAGAAAATTTTCATCAAGAACTTCATTTATTGAGATAATAGATTTGATTTGACTTCTTTATTTTATGTGAGTTTCATTCAATGCTTCTTAAACCACAAAGATGATTATATTACACATCTTCTAAATTGGTTTGCCTTGAATTTAATTATTACTGAGTTAGTAGACTATTTTAGCTCATTTTTGATTGATTTATGGGTTCAGCTTTTTGATGAAACATTTTCCTACACTATCTCTATACAAGGGCGATGTGTATCTCGAATTCGAAAATTTCCAGCAAATATTTATCATTCGTGATCATATGTCGTGCATTTCAGTGATATGGGTCTCATTCCATTTGTTTATTCATTCTTGATTATTCGGTTCTGCTTCTATTTCTATTCTGTGTTTAATTTTTTTGAGAGAATTCTTTTTTATCTCTTTCTCTATATACATGTGTGCATATGTGTTACGTTTGGATCTAATGAGGCTTTAATTATTATTGATCTTATTTCTATTTAATGTCGCTATTGTCTTAATAATTCTCAATGAGTTCTGATTAAGACCGCAGGTGTAATAAAGCTTATGATCGTATTACAATCGTATTGTAATGACACAATAGGTGTGGCAACAGTAACATATCTTAGCTATTATATACTTTTTCTTAATTCTTAAACTCATATGACACCAATGATGATCAGCAGTGATCTATGATCCTTATTTAATCAATAACTGAGGTTTGTAACTGCAAATGTAGCTACAAATTGACTACTAAATCAAGTAACAAAATAAAAAAAAGTAAATAAAATAAAAAAAATAACAAAAAACATAGCCTTATAACGAATCTCAACAATTCCTAGATCAAGGTTGAGGTTAATGTACTGCAGCGTCCTTGGTGCAAAACCTTTTCAATATTTTTGCGTGCAAACTCAATAAAAGAAATTATAACGATATATAATATTGATCAGTACTTTATATAAAAGGTATCTTACTGTTAGGTTTTCAACTAAAAGCTGTGCATATATAGAATCTTGATCTCAAACACAGTATGACCTTCTCTGGTGCCGTTTTAGAAGAATTTTCAAATCTTGTTATAATTCCATATACAGCAAATATGCATGCAATAGCTTATGTAATCAGAGATGAGTAACTCATAGACATTCTCTAACATTATTATTTAACGTCATGTATTTTTTTCATGTCAAAATTTGTTATCGCAATGAGAAATTTAATCGACAGATTACTCTGCTCACTGCCTCAATTTATTGTGTGCGACAATATGTGGCAATTTATTTGTCAATGTTCTTGTGCGATAATATGCCACAAATTATTTCTCATATTGTTCCATGGACAATTTCATTGTGTGCGAAATTTTAATGGGTTTTTTGGGATAATATTACATTGATAGTTATATATATATATAATCACGATAAATATTCAATACACTAGTTCATAAATATCATTTTAATAAACTGACTTTGCACATGCTTTCCAGAAATTGTTACGTTATAAAAAATAAATGTTGGTCAAAGAGCATACTAAAAATCAATACACGATGTAATACACATTGTCATGTAGGATAATGCAACTGTATTATAAATTGGCACACAAAGTCATACTTTTTGAAAATCTCAACACACACACATATGTATGTGTGTGTTTTTTAATATCTTTTATAATATACTTTTTATTGATGTCTCCCAAAGGATGTACTTGTATCTTTGCTTCCTAATTCCTTTATTACTCGTTTCGATTGGGATTCTAACATAATAAGGAGACTAAGTTAGGTTAAGGTGAACAGTCAGATAACGAAAGTTAACAAATGTGACCGATGGGTGACTAACAAACCAGGTTGAATCTGCAATGGCATCCAAATGATAACGATAAACAAAGCATATCGTTTTTAAAAATGATATTAATAGCGGAACATATTAGAATTATTCTTACCAAGGAATTATTATAGCAACTGTGGATTAAAGATATTCATAGCCTTCCAGATTTGGAAATTAAAATTTAGAAATGAAATAAATCCCATAATATATAACGCAAAAATAACAATTATGAAAAGCAAATCACTAATTCAAATCTTTGTGCTAAATTTTCACGCCTGATAAGAATTGATTTATGCACTTCGATGACCTATTTTTATATTAATTTTAAATTCTTTTTCTTCGCTTTAATAAATGTGTAATTTGCTGCATTTTGGAGTGAAGTGCACATCGCTTTCTCCTTGAATTTCAAGTTCGATATGTTTCGGCTTTTTTTATTTAATATTATTGTCAAACATAGGCTTTGTATCGTTTTGAAATGGATTAAATATCACATCGGTCCAGTGGAACCAAAATCAATTGTTTGTTGGTAATATTAATGTTCAACCTTTGCAGATTTCCCACACTTATGTAATAATACATATCAAAGTAAGACCGAACCTGTAAAATACTGATATATATATATTATATACCGTACCGTATATCGTCATATTATAGAGTTTTATCTCACAAAAAACTCTTAAGGGTAAAGGTTTGGCTTCTTGAGTTGAAGTTTGCAACCGTTCTTATTTCCCAGAATTGTAAGTGTCATCGTCTAGGTTTATTTTATTGTTATATAGTGTAGCTCAAACAAAACAATTTGTAAAATTTTATATTTGGTGTATATTTCGTAGTTAAAAAAACATTACTGTATCAATTGGTTGTTGAGTTGTTGATTAGATAGAATATAGATATATGACATTGAAATTTGAGACTGATAGTTATGAAATATAGCGATTGGATCTTTGCTGCCTATAGTACTATCTCCATATAGTATTGATAGCGAGGTGAAGGCAGAAGATTATAAAGTAAGGTTTTATTGAGTGTACCTTAAGGGATTGATCAGGGCTCACAGAGACTGGTCAAGACAGCATTGATCCACAATAAATTATAGAATATAGAGACTGATAAAAATTAAACAAGCAACCCAAAACATGTCACAAAGATGTTGAAAGTGATAACAATATTAGTGTGTACCATATTGAATTTTGAAAGGTAATTGGATAAATTCTGATTATGGATACAAATTAACAACTGATAGCTTCTGCTTGAGAGTATTTGAATGATTCTTCTGATGAGTTGGTTACTGTTTCATTGAAAATTCCGTATGGAATATTTTGCATGCGAAAATAAGTGTATGTGTTACGAGTATTTTTGTGTCGAAATTTTTGTGCTTATGAGCACGTATGGCGATTGTTGCTATAAGAAATTAGTAGGTTTCTGATTTGTGGGCGCGATGATAAATTTTTCTCCATTTTCTATTTCTCCATGGTGATTTATGTTGCCACGGTGATTTGAATTTATAATTAAATCACTATGATATTATCACGGTAAGATGCTTATAAAATTTTATTTAGTGATAATTTTGTATTTCGTCATGTTTACGCCAAAATTTTATATTTTAATTTATATATTATTTATATTTATGTATGTGTGTTACCCCTATGGGCTAATATCCGACACCAATGCTGATTTAATCGATGCTCATTTAACAACTCATTGTTTCCTTTGATTTTAGCTGTTAATGGAGATAAATTTGTTCATAAACCTAAATAAATCAGAACACGGTTATTAAAATAAATTTATTGATTAACAAATAAGAACAGATATTTAATTTAAATCGATTATTACAATGGATTTTTAAAATATTGAAGTGGCAAACTCTGATTACTATAGTGACTTTCATTTCACTCTTTTATTGATTTTTAAAATATGTACTTTAATGAACTAAGTTTCATAACTACAAATGAAAACCAAACCTTGTTATTCAAAATTGTTTCACAATTTGTCTGCCAGTAAAAAACTTTTTCAATCCTTTATCCGCCCATCATAATTGAATGCTTGTCTGTCGTTCTATCTCTTGAATCCTCAGTTAATATTAAATTTCCTTGAAAGTCTGGTTTTAACAGTTGTTCTCAAAATTTTTTGTACTCGAAATTATTTCCAGCTGGGTACATGCAGTACTTAATGGCGCCTATTAGACGGTTTATTATTTTTTTCGATAATACATGTTTCAATGTTTTATTCTTATGAATTTGATTTCTTTTATTTATCCACTGGCTTATTCAGATTCTTGTTATTATAAGCTCATTGTACTTTTCCAAATCGATATTACTAACTGATTACCTTTCTATTATCGATTATTATAAATAATTATGAAGGATTTTATTATTATTCTATAATAAATATTATTATAAATATTATTATTCCACATAATTAAATATGTTATCTTATTCGTTAATCATTCTTCTCTTATTGATCTTTTATGCAATTGGTGATTGATAAAAATGCAAAATTTTAGAAATTGTAACACTATCCTATTTCCCATAATGATTTCATTAAACATCGATCCTCGTTTATAAATATGATAACGCATTGATCCGCATTGATCCAATGAATTGTTTTTCAAAGATTGAATACAAATAGCCGTGTAGATAAAGACAGAATACAAACCAGTGAGGATAAAATATACAAAATGTCAAATGATTGTAAATCTTTACTCTGAATCGTTTGTATCTAGTTGGACTCTCCAATAGTCCCAACGATTCTGTGATAGAATTCCTTTGTGTCGATTTGTCAATTTTACCAAATTGTTGTTGGCGACAGTTTTTAATTCTGTTTCCCATTTTGTACTTGTTGAATGATTTAGTGGAATAATTGATCCACTCTTGGCCGACTGGTATTGTTGTCGTACTATGTTCTCTTTGGTTGTTTCAGGCAGCTTCTGACATTCCTTAATGGATTGCATTGTCTAGTGTTGAATTTTCATCAACCCATTTTCTTGAGCCATTTTTCTCATGGTTTTGTATTTTTATGCTTTAATTTTTGTCCACAAACTTCGTACTGGCTTGATTCTCTACTTTCTACAGGTCTAGTAATGCCACTCGTATTTTATATTTGGTGCAAATTTTGAACACGCACCTATTTAAGTTGGTGTTTTTAACTCGAGTTAGCTGAATCAGCATCAGAGCAGCGTTGTTGCTCGCCAAAAATAATGCCAAATTTTAATGAAAATTTTGAAAAATTATAGTTTAACTTGTAAGGCATGAACGAGAATGAATAAAATGGTGATTTGTGAGTGTTTTTTGATACTAGTTGTTTGAATTTAAAGTTAAGTTGCATTAGTTTGTCAGTGATGGTAGGGGTTGTAGCGGTCATTTGGTGAGCTGTATGATGATATCTAAACCTCAAATTAGCAGAAATTTATACAGATTTAGCTGTTTTAAATATTTTAGGATTGGTGTTGTACTTGAGAGGATTAATAACTGAAAATTATAGAAAAGGAGGAGGAAGATGTTGAGAATATATAGAGAAAGAAGATGTGAGAAGATATAAAGGAGATATGAAGAAGTTAGGAGAATTAGAGATTTTTATGTGGATGAACGTGTAATTTTATCATTTATAATCCAGAAAGAGTAAAACAAAATCATGGCATAATGAAGAAGACAAAGTCAAAAAAAACCTTACTAACAGAAGAAAGAGGATGACAATTGTTACGCATTGAATAAAGGGCAAAATCCTGTTAGCATGTATGCAAATGACTCGGACAGAAAAAAAGAGTATAAAACCAATTATTCACCTAATACGTTTATACTGGGAGATAAAATCTGATAAAAAAAATTGCTACGACGACTTATCGATTGTGTGAGAACTTCAAACTACATTTTATACAGTGTAATTCATTTGAAAAATGTTCTACGACAAAATTTTATTCATCGGCATTAATTGATTTGAAGTCTTTACAATTCATTTTAGAAATTCAAATTTAAAGGCGTTTTATCGATGACCGTTTATTTTTTTTGAAGACATTTCATTGGCGGAAATTTTATCTGAAGCTATTATGCTAATTTATAATTGACCCACAATTAATTCTTAATCTTGTAGTCTCTATTATCTTTTTGTTGAGAGCGGCTTCCCGAGTATCTAGGCGGTATGCCCAATATTTATTTTTGATGATATTTTTTTTGTCATCTTTTGCAAAAATTGTCTCACATACCGGCATAAAATATTTTCCTTACATTTGTGGTTTTAATAATAGTTTTATATCATGCCTATTTTTAAATCACAACTTTTGGCAGGTATAACAAGGATTTAGTGTAGATATTCTTCTAATGATGTTGATTTTGTCGAAAGGGTTTCCTATTCAATTGATAGAACAAATTATTATCTAATGATTAGCAGGAACATCGGTTTCCAATTCGAGAGTCATCATTGGTACTGGGTGTTTCGAGTTAATATCGATCGAGACTTAAGTAGTAATATTTTCAATATAAAACCGAAAAACAAATATTTGTCATTCAAATGTATTTTTATAAAATTGTTAAGAAATACGTGAAACAAAATGGTGTCGAATTGTTTCTAATTTATCACAAGTACCTCGTAATGGTTGCCAGAACCGTTGGGAATTTTAAATATAAATATTATTTATTCAGGGTTCCTTAACTGAAAGGAGACAGAGCTTCTGTTTCATTGAAATAAATCAATTAAATCTATAATATTTATGCTCCCTGGATTATATATTGAAATCTTCAAGCAAAAAGTAAATCAATACACAAAATTTGTGGTTCATAATCAATTGAATCAAATCGATAAATTCAATACACAGAAAAGGCTACAATTTTCATAATATGTGTCAATGAATAGAAGCTTCATAAAAATTCTTAAAGTATGATATTGTTAAATCATTGGAGTATTTGGTGCTGGATTTTAGTAAATTTCCGATTAAAGACTTTTCCCAACACAATCCTTTGAAAAAAATAGCCATTATTATCGAAAATTTCGGATCAATTTTTTCATAAATTTCTAACCAATTTTTGCAACAAAAATTCAAAATCATTTGCTCAAATGTAAATATTTGTATTTCTTGTACAAAGATATCTCAAATCAGCTGTTCTCTAGTTTCACAAAAAATCATTAAGTAACAATAACAAGTCGTTGGTAAAAGAGAAAAATCGAAACACGTTTAAATATATTCTGCTACAGTGCATTTCTAAAAGAATTCTAAAAATTCAATATATTATTCGATGGTTTTCTTAGAGCATTGTTCACAGTCCCCCTGACTAGAGTAATCAAACATTAGCAGTGGTAACATTCCCAGCAAGCAACCAATCGTTATTCCCAGAAGTCGGCCCTGAATTACAAAAGAAATTAGTTAGATAATAAATCGTTAAGTACTAAAAATAGAATATTTGGTAACTTGAAGATTTATTGAAATGAAATGAATAAGATTTAAAACCATTAACGACGATAGTAGGAAAGAGAAATCATTATTCTACGAATATGCTAATAATTATATCCATATTTTACGCGGGGGAAAATTATGGAAGATTTGACAGCTAGAATTATGATTGAATAATTGATTGTCTGTAGAGAAAGAGATAAACAAATAAATCGATAATACATTGGGTTGGTGCATAAGTTCGTGCGTTTTTTACAATTATGAAAAATGCAAAAAATTCCAGATAACAAAAAGAATTTATGAAATCATTAGAAAAACAAATATCTCAGTCTCAATCAGTGAGATATTCTCCGCCACAATCGATCAATTCCTTCCACCGGTCTAGCAG
This sequence comes from Platydemus manokwari, assembly GCA_037951405.1. Classification (NCBI taxonomy): domain Eukaryota; kingdom Metazoa; phylum Platyhelminthes; order Tricladida; family Geoplanidae; genus Platydemus; species Platydemus manokwari. Next base: position 4,509 of record JBBMOY010064456.1, on the reverse strand, counting down.
TTTTTCAATCCCACATTTGAAGAAGCTTGGTGATTTCTGGTCGAAAAATTCTTCAATCCACGTTGTTATTGCTTCTTTGTTTTCAAATGTGAGACCAGAAAGCTGGTTCGACATGGAAAAGAAAAGATGAAAATATGTTGGTTGCTTTTGAGGATTTCCTCACGCTTTTTTGTGATTCAAATTCACATTTTACAATCCTGGAAAAGAAAGATTGATATTGATGGCGAACGAGTAAAGATGCGGAAATCGAAACACGTTGATTTTTGTGACTTTCTTTGAGAAGATGAGGAACGCATGATCCAAGCTTTTGAACTTTTCTCAATTTCTTGAGATGTCGAGAAATAGTGGTATGATCCATGGCTTGTCCAAGCGCTCGTGCCGATTGACGCGGATCATCATGAATCAATGGGTTCAACTAGTCTTCATAAAACTCACTAGGTCGGCATGATGTGCATCGTTTAAATTAAAATTTCCATTGTTAAATTTCGAAAACCACTTATGTGCTGTTCGATCACTGACTGCCCTTTCTCCATAAACGCAACAAATCATTCTGGTGGCTTCTGCGGCGTTTAAATGTTGATTAAAATAGAAAAGGATGTAGATGCCAGAAATGTTCATTTTTATCTACCTGAAACTCCATTTTAATGGATGTAATGAAAGTGAAAGTTAGTATAAAATGATTTAAATAGATGATTCAGCTGAATGAATATAACTCAAATAAATTAAAACAACAACTTGGAGTGTTTTCTTTGCAATAAATAAAACCGCACGAATTTATGCACCAACCCAACAAAATATCGATCTGGAGGGTGCAAAATGACAATTCTTTTTAGAGGTTTCTTTCGATTATATTTTTCTTATAATCAATATTGAAGTGTGCTTCTGAATGAATAATTCAATTTACTAAATGTTTTTCATGATTATGATTATAAACATAAAGATTTATTGATCTTCAATCTTAACTTCTGAATATCTAAAAATTTTTTCATCACATTGCGAAAACCATTTGAAGAATTTTAAATGACATTCAGAAAACCATAACTAGGCAGACTTTACCAGAAATAGATGATCTTCACCTTCAAACTTGAACACACTGCCAATTCAGTGCAAATTAATTATTATAGGCTCATATATTTATATAAAGTTATCTATAATGTTATCGATTAAAATCATATATTATAGTTTATCGATTTTCTGTATCAATATGTGAACATTAAATGTTTATAGAAATCACCTAAAATAATAATTTTATCCCACTTAAATCTGCAAGTTTCAACCATGGTTGTGTTCAAAAAATAAAGCCATTTTTAGTAAGACAAAAACAGAGCGTCCCACGAAATTATTTACAGAAAAAGTAGAAAAAATAATTTGTCTACAAAAATTAGAAAAAATAAGCGGCGCTTATGCAAACAATTCATCAAGGGAAACACTCTTTCAACAATGATCTTAAGGAGACATTCCAAACAGAAAATAAAACACCCACAATCAGGTAGACGAACTCAAAATGATTTGGGTGGAATTTGTCGAGAGAAAATATCAGTGAATTGACAATGTCAAAAATACAAATTTTCATTGATCAAAGAGGTCACTGAGAAAACAGATCCAATTTGAATCAGATATGAATTTCGTATCGATTAAGTGTCAGGAAAAATTCCAAATTGCAGCATGATGGTGGAAGAGGAAACTAATTCGATAACGAAAATAAATGCATCATTACTATAAATAACCAGAATGTTATTAAAACAAAATCTGCGTGATATTTAAGAAGCGGTTAAGAATTAATGTTCCTGCAAAAAATAGCCTACATTTCCTCATTTAAATTAGCAGGCTAAACTTAATTTATGATTGATAAATCCCATTTGAATATGTCGGATATTTCTCTGATGAGGCATAATCTATAGGCATTGTTTAAATGTTAGAAATCGATAAAAATTTATAGCCGTATTAATCAGATAAATAATTCATCAATATTCAAATTATTGAAGAAAAATTGTTAATCAATAATAGTAATATTAGTGTAAAAATTTTCTAAATAATTATAATTTTTTTATTAAGAATAAAGATTCGATCTCAATATATTTATATTTGTTATATTATTGCAAGCTATTTATTAGGATTTCCTGAACGATTTATTGGCAACTTTAGTCCGGTTCCATAGTTCTATCTTCATATTGACATCGAATAGAATCAGAACCCACCATTACATAGTTTGATAATATATTCGAGTCGTATGGCAATTCACTTAACTTTATGTTTCTAATAGATTTAGAATACCTGTAACGATAGCAACTTGATGCCAAATTGGAATATTCTTCACAAATATCATTTACACAGTTAAGAATAAACATGCGAATGATTGATTCAAACACAATGAATGTGCTTTATGAATCTGAAATTTAATTGCTAAAAGTTTACAGAAAATATCAAATCCTATGATTCCATCTATGAATAAAGACATGTATGCTATCGACCAAGTCAATATATTTATAAATAAATTATTTACGCCATGATTGATTTATCGATTTCAATAAACACATATTCATATGATTATAAATGAATGTGTTAATGATATTTGAATTGTATATAATAATATCAATAATTATTCCATTTATCATAACAATTTTTATTTTACATTTTATCGATCTTTTCTTATGATTGGATTGGGTAATTTTATTCGCACATGGTGATGGTTAAAATGATAATAATGGTATGGATTTCATTGAATATAATGAAGCCATTTCTCTTTTACATAATTGATTTCGAGATAATAAATCAATAAATCAATATATACTGTAAAGTACAGACAAAAATATGTAAAATAATGGCTTTTGTTTTTGCCACGTTACATGAAACCGATTATTAGCCAATGCAAAGTAATTAATAATATAAGCAATCGTTATGCTAATGTAAGACTAAAACAATAGTAAGTCTTAATTCCTAAAAATAAGATAATGGGACTTGAAAACATAAAAACAAATATTTAATAATAATAATAATCAATTAATTATTCATGGTATTATTATTTTATTTCCAGCCGATGCATGTAGGAGGTGTAAACTTGAGGGGAATATAGGAAAACCCAAGTTAAAATTATACATTGCGTATTAAGCACAAAATATGGGCTATTTGCAGAAAAAGAAATCAATCAGGAAGGTAAGAATGATTTCTTGATATGAATGTGGTTTACGTGGATGTATAACCGTAAATTTATAAAATGCCGCTAGCTTGCTCTAAAGTAGAACGCGTTATATGTTATCTACGGGGAACTATGGAGAGTGAAATTTATTGATGGATGTGTGCTATAAGCTGAGGATTAAATAAGAATTCAGCTCACCATACCAGTATCATTTCAACAGGCTAGCACAAGGAGTTATCAAGAATGTAAGAAATTTGATAACAGCTTTTTTAAGGAGTAAACGACTGGAGAAAAACTGGGATTAACTGTCATCAAGAATAGAGCTTTGGATCAACGGAACTTATCAATTTTGGAAATAATATACTGGGGAAAGATCAATGCCCATACATCGGGAGTCAGAAGAACCAGGCACGAAAGAATTTTGCAGCTGCAGCCAACAAAATATCTACCCGACACAAGGAGAGAAGAACACATCAAATTTTTCAGATTGGGTAAAAGGTGCTAGTTTACATAGGTCCCCATAAGAGAAAGAATAATGGGTACTAGTACGAAGGCCCATATAATATCACCAGATTCTAATCAAATTCACAAGCAGAGATACATTTTCCCAGAGATTTAAAATCCTGGCAGGTAACGTGGTTAAAATAATGGAGCGCATCTTAAGATTAAGCTGGTCACGTTCGAAAATAAACGAACACAGGACATTTATTTTAATAAATGATTTATGAAGGAGCTTCTACATAAATCTTATAACTTGCAGCAGCAGTGATGTATCGATTGTGAAGAGAAGTTGACGGTGTTTTGACTCAGTGTACATTCCTAATTAAAAGAGAAGTTAAGCAGAAAATAGACCCGAATTGAGAACAGAGTAGTTAAGTTCTGGCGCACACATTCATATATATATTGAATAAAAATAATAATTAATTTGCTAGACAGCCTAAATAAATAAATAAAATTACGAGATCCCTTCACCATTCCATTCACTAATCACTCGTCTAATCACTCACGCTATCATAAAAACGTGAAGCACGCGTTACTCACAAACTATGAATAGAATAAAAACATAACTATCGCATATCAATCAATAGGAAATTTGACTGAAACCGCTTATTAATTTTATGTCCATAATGTACACATCAAATACCGACAGTCTAAATTATTAATGTGATTATAGATTAAAGGAAAGTGAAAAATTATTAAATGAGACAAAACCGTGACCGGCTCTGACTTCGAAACCACGATGATGTGCACAGGGAAATCAGAATTGTTATGATTATCAATGAGAGATCAAACAGAATAACGATATATATATAGGTCTCATTATAATTTGTTTCACTAATAATATAATATCGCGTCGTTTAATTATATTAAGA
>JBBMOY010063345.1:0-12595 GCA_037951405.1 Platydemus manokwari | reverse complement strand
AGGGTCATAAACGGACTCAGAGTACTGATTAAGTCTTAGAATCGATTATAGCAATAAGAGGGGAGTAATAATTAAAACAACAATAAAAAGAGAGTGACCCCAAAACGCAACACATTTAATAAATTAATAAAATTATTATTGATACATTTTGGTGTCGGTTATTATTGTATTTTCCCAATAAATACTCTGTTAGCTCTACTTTTGCCTCACAATCAGTCTCAACTGGTTTTACTATTAAATCAGATGTATGAATCATAATAAGTTAACTTATCATCTCTCTATTTATCGGTAATATGACGATCATGGGAGAGACTAAAATAATGTTAGTATCCTTTTTATCAGTCTCGTAAAAATGCTCTTATAATTTTTACTACTTTGGACACTACTTGTTGGTTCTAGAAGGTGATGAGCAGACGATGAGGATTACATTGTTATTGTTGATAATGAAATTCTGATAACTATGGTAAGACTTGGCTTTGTAACAGGTTTATTTCAATATTATTAACATCAATTAATATATTTAACATCAAATCAAAATTAAAATAATATTTACACGACGGATATCAACTTCCAAAAGATTATTACTACTTATAAGACTACTACTTACTACTTATAAAGGTACTGTCAAAATCGAATTCACGAATAAACAAATTTTAATAAATAAGAATTACACAATTTAAAATTATTTAAATTTTTTCCATTTAAATATCCTTGAATTTTAATTTTCCTCATAATCTCATTATGATCTACCATAAAATCTTGAAACTTTGTCTTACACAGTCAAAATAATGTTTGTTTAAATAATCAGAATTTCATATACTATATTTAAATGAGTCAAAAAACAAGCGATTCGAAAAGGTTAATTTTGTAGATTTTTAATTGTTTCTTATTTCTATACATATTATTATTGTTTCTTTAACGAAAATATTTTTGAAATCAAATATTTTTAATTAATTAATTCAATTTTGTATACAGCGTACCTTATAATAGTTATTGTTTATTTTGATTTAATTCAACTTTAAAAGATTAAAAGATTTTACGACCAAATATTTTAATTTAAAACTTAGAACATTATTAGCTAAGCTGCCATCTGATGATTCATTCTAAAGTTCAATTTAATTTCAGACGAAAAACAGACCCTGATCTCGAAGATGATTATATAGCCGCTGAAAAAGAACGTTTAGCAGAAGACCAGAAAGTCAAAGAATATGCCAAACGAATATCTGAAAAAGAAAAATCCAAAACAAGGAATTACATTTCCGGCCAAACAGACGAAAGAAAGTACCGAAGTCAGGCATCGAAATTCCAGGAAAACGATTTGGTGACGGAAAATTTGCGTGAAAAATCCCGCCGAGAATATTTATTGAAACGTCGAGTGGATAAAATCGATGATTTGCAATTGGAATTGAAAGATGAAGAATTGTATTTCAAAAATGAAAAATTGACGAGACGAGAAATCGAAGATCGAGAAACGAAAAAATTGATTTACACTGTTGCTAAGTTACAAGAAAAGAGCTCGAAAAGAATGCATGAAGAATATTACAACATTCCATCCAACGATACCACTATAGTGATGAATCACACTGAAGTGAAGAAGAAATCGAAAAAAGGTGGGCTGAATGATTGGGAAACGCTGCAGCTGAAAACGGGAATTTATCAGGAGAAGAAATTGAAACGACAAAATGATGAATACGAGATTCTGGTGGACGAATTTGTCGATTACGAGCAGAAAGAGACTCTGGCGCCATCTGAAATCGAGAAATTGAAAATGCCGGATTCGACAGAAACCAGTGTGGAGGAGAAAGATTTGAGCATTGACGAAGTGCGGAAATTGCTGCCGATTTATAAATTGAAAGACGAATTGATGGCGATGATCAACAGCAATCAGATTCTCGTCATTGAAGGAGAAACCGGTTCGGGGAAAACCACACAAATCCCTCAGTATTTGTTTGAGGCGGGATTTTGTGAAAACGACAAGAAAATCGGCTGCACACAACCTCGTCGAGTGGCTGCCATGTCGGTAGCGGCAAGAGTTGCCCAGGAAATGAATGTGAAATTGGGTGATCGAGTGGGTTATTCGGTGCGTTTCGAAGCCAAAGTGTCAGATCAGACGCAAATCAAATACATGACTGATGGGATGTTGTTGAGAGAATTTCTCAATGATCCCACCATGAATGATTATTCTGTGCTCATTATCGATGAAGCCCATGAACGAACGCTACAAACTGATGTTTTATTCGGCTTGTTGAGAGAAATCACGGATGTGAGGCCGGATTTGAAAATCCTCATCAGTTCAGCGACGTGCGATGTGGAGAAGTTTTGTCAATTCTTTGATGCGCCATTTTTCAAAATTCCTGGCCGCCGATATCCGGTCGAGACGTACTACACGAAAGATCAAGAAGCCAATTATGTGGAAGCGGCAGTGGTGTCAGTGTTGCAGATTCACATCACGCAACCTGATGGCGATATTCTCGTCTTTTTGACGGGACAGGAAGAGATTGAAGAAGCGATGGAGAGTTTGCAGGAGAGAATTAAAGCGCTTGGAAACAAGATCAAAGAATTGATTGTTTTGCCGATTTATTCGGCTCTGCCCAGTGAAAAACAGGCGAAAATATTTCTCCCCACACCGCTAGGAGCGAGAAAAGTTGTCTTGGCAACGAACATTGCCGAGACATCGCTGACAATCGATGGCATTAAATATGTGATCGATTGTGGCTATTGCAAGCAGAAGATCTTTGATCCTCGATCTCGCATGGATTCGTTGGTTGTCGTGCCAATCACCAAGGCCAACGCCATTCAAAGATCAGGACGAGCAGGTCGTGTTGCTCCTGGCAAATGTTTTCGTCTTTATAAGAAATGCACGTTTGATGAAGAATTCGAAGATCAATCGTTGCCGGAGATCCAAAGAACGAATTTGGGCAACGTGGTGCTGTTGTTGAAGTCTTTGGGTATTCACGATATTGCTGGTTTCGGTTTTATGGATGCCCCATTGAATCGAAGCTTGTTGGCTGCTATTGAAGAGCTTTACAGTTTGAGTGCCATCGATCACAAGGGTGGATTGACATTAAATGGTCGCAAAATGGTCGAAATACCCTGTGATCCAATGATATCGAAAATGATTCTCAAATCCGAGAAATACGGCTGCTCGGAAGAAATCATCACCATAGCAGCCATGTTAAGTTTGGACAACACGATATTTTACAGCCCCAAAACCAAAAAACTGTACGCCTCACAAGCCCATCGAGCATTCATGCATGAAGATGGCGACCATTTGACATTGTTAAAGGTTTACAATGAATATGCCAACAGTGATTTCTCCAGTGATTGGTGTAAGGATAATTATATCCAATCACGATCCATGAAAATGGCGAGAAATATTCGCGATCAACTCGTCAATTTAGCGGATAGATTGGAATTGAAATTGATATCCAATCCGGAAAACACGGAAAACATTTGTAAAGCCATCACAGCGGGATTCTTCATCAATACAGCTCGATTCAATGGTGACAGCTACAAACGTATCAAGAACAAGGATTGTGTTTATATGCAGACCAATTCCGTGTTTCGCATCATGGAGGATTTACCGAAATATGTCGTATTCAGCAATATCGTCAATACATCCAAGGAATATATGCGCACTTGTACGAGAATCGATCCGAAATGGTTGACACAAGTGGCACCACATATTTATCAGGATTCCGATTTCGAGGCTGACAGAAAGCACAAACAACATCGCAAAACGGCCAATAAAAAATAAACGTTTTCAACTATTTTTCAAATATATCGATTTTTGTACAAAAATAAATGATTTTCTATTTGTTGAATTTTTGAATTTGAGAAAATTAGTTTTAACCAATGAAATTGTTGCAAGAGATAAAAATAGAAAATATATTTATTAATGAATGACCTTCAATCATTGATGATCTTTTAATGAACTCTATTTATCACAATCAAATTTATCTCATTTTGTTGATGTCTCTTTAATATATCAATACAAATAACGTTATACGGTTTCATTTTTCGATGCCAATGTCCACAGTACTCTGATCACATAGGTATGAAGTTCCACCATCCAATGTGGTTTGGCTGTCTTCACCTCTCCGCAGATCTTCGTATTTTTGTATGTTGCCTTCATCCGCGGTTCATTCATAGGATATTTGACGTTAACTTGATTCATCTACGAAAAGACTTTCCCAGCATACCTCTTGAATTAATATGGTTCACCCTCCGAAAAATGAGCTGCAACTCACATTATATTGATATGATCCAATCATTGTATAGAGAATCCAGTACCCATTGCACATGCCATCATTTGAATATCTTATTCATCCGCACTCACCGTGGAGTCAAACAAGGTTGCTCCTTTCAATGACCCTTCTCTAATAGCTAAACACCGATACCTAAATGTGCCAATAATAATTTTATTATTTTATTAAGTGTAATGAAAAACTTTATATATAAAACACAATAAAACACCATTTTGAAAACGTAAATATATCAATGTAGGAATTATGAAATAACAAATTAGTTAAATGAAAGTAAATAGAATTCATAGAGATCAATGAATTCAGAAAAGTACAATTTGATGAAAGACAATCGAATGAAAACTGATAATTATCATTTGTGAAAATATACATCTACAAAACGTGAAAATTTACAGGACTATTTGAATTTATTCAATAGAATTAATGTAACTATATCATAATATTCCTCTAAACGATGAATTGGTTTAGTTTAGTTCAGATATTTATTTAATAAATAAGTGTCTACTCATAATCTCGAGGACCCAATAGGTGTATTGATTATGTCACAACATGTACAGTTGCAATTATTTTTAAATTTTTTGCGGCTGAACAACGCGCATTCTTTTTATATTATCTCTGAGACTGTACCACTTGATTATGTCTTCTGGATATTTTATTAAAAGTGAATGATTCCCATCTCTAGCCATATGTTACTATTATTGTAAGGTTATTTAAAAATTTACCTTAAATATCGTTTTTGTAAATAAAATGCTTGTTAACCATAACATTATCATAACACTACATGCTCCATTCTTGGTAATTATTGATTTTATTATAAAATGTTTTTCATACTTCATTAATATTAAAGAGTTCTTATTATTTTGTTATTAATGGATTCATACGATTTTATAATTAACGAGTTCAATTGTTTTATTCATTGTCCATTATTCTCGTAAATTATTCAGCCCGAGGTCCGTAATAATAAATGTAAAAGTAAGACTGTAATTTCCCAAGTATGATTATTTTTTCTGATTACACTTTTTAAATATTAACGTCACAGTTGGTACTGATAAGAATCGGTTGTTTCCAAAAATATTTTCCGTAATATATAAGAACCTATAAACTTGTTCTTTTTAAATCATAATAATTAAAGAGGTATCAATTGATTTTTTGATAAATAGTTTGAAAAGGAAATTGTGGTGGCGTGAGAGTTTTGAGTGATTACATATTTGTCAAAAACCACATGTAGTAAGCTGATATATTTTCGAAATCTTTTATTAGTTACCAAATATGACTCCGGTGTTAACTGATCCAAAGTCATTTCAACAACTTATGCCGTGCTTTAAAATCAACATAGCTTTAGAAATTTCCATCTATAGATTATATCAGATTATTCCAAATTATCATAATAATATTTATAATAATTATTATAAATAATAATAATAATAATTTGATAATGAAATAAAAAAGCCATCAAGTCTTTTCGATTAAAACACTATCATAATAATAATTGGTAATGAAATAAAACACTATCAAGCTATAACAATTGTAGCACAACCATAATAATAATCAGGAGACATTAAAAGTTCGTGTAACAATAAAAATATTAAGAAATAAAAGAGTTTTTTGCCATTTCTAATTTAATCCTTGTCGTTATTGTTATCTCCATATGGCAAGTGTGGGAAAATTAGTTGTTTCTTTTTATTAAATAGTTTTGAATCATTGAACAATAGTCAACTGCCAGAGTGTCTTGAATCTCCAAGGAAACAATTAATGGCACACGAACAAATATTTAAATATCAACCTCCATCATAATATCATTTCAAATAATGAAAGTTATTTTAATTGTTTCTAGTTTAACATTTATTCGATGCCAAATGAACTTTGTTGGTAAAATGGTGTGTGTATTGACCCCAACAATTACAATCAATACACGGGATCTTTTGAATTGTGCAATGGAATGCATTGCAGTCAATTGTGAAATATTCCATTTTGATGAGAATGCATCGAGATGCCATTTCTACACATTCGATGAAACTTGCGAATCACAGAATATTTGCAAATATGTGAAGGCTTATTTTAATAACAATCATGTTTCGAAGGTGAGATTTTATCACATTTCATGTGGATGATAATTTGTGGTGTCCACTTTGTAGTTCATCACACCTACAGGTGCAAGATACAAAATATTAAAAGATATTATTCTGGCTTCACCATCTCAAAATTATTGTACTTATTCAATAGCGAGAACAATTGAAATCGAGCTTATTCGACGTCCTACTGAAAGCGGAAAAATTCATGCAGCAGCTATAAGATACAATACAACTAGAATGATTGTGTGGCCCGCAACATATCTGGTTTATAATATGAATAACTACAGCTCTGATATTCAATTATTGGCCAACAATATGGTGGCATATTTAACTGGTGGAGAATGTACCAGTTATTATAATTGCTATCATCCAATTGATGAGTTCAATCATTATATTGGTGTCAAACATCTGGTATTTGGTATTGTTCCATCATTTACATTTGATATTGATTATTTCATGAAAAATACTTTGTTGTATAAATGGCACATTATTGTGGTAGGAAAAAATGTTGGAAAAAATTCTACAAATGATGTCACCATGTTATTAAAATTGTTCGGGTTATGCATTGGTGATGGGATTAAGTTTGACGAATGGCGAATAACCAATAATATTTGTCAACCATTTAAAGTTCCTGCTATTAACTGCAATTCATGAAATAAATCAATATTTGTCATTGAATATTTTGATATCCAATTTATTATTTGTTCTATTCATACAGATTGCAGAATAAATGGAATTAATAAATTTGCTGCATCTCATTTGTTTTGTTGATATATTTAATATTTGAAAAGCAATAAATGATTTTTTATTTTGATTTACGAGTAAATGTTATTTAAAAGTTTAATTTTATCTTAATTTAAAATCTCAAACTTATTTATAATATTCTTGCCTCTAACAATGAAAAATTAATATCAATATCGATTATTTATAACACAATTGCAGTATGTTATATTTATTAATTTTCGCAATTGAACAAAAAATTTGTTTATAACTGAAGCTTAGCAGCTATGACTGCGATATTCATTATATATTACTGAAGTAGTACTGATCAAGAGTAAATGGAGTTGATAATTTCTTGTAAAGCATATAGAAACTCCATTCATACCCAATCTCTCGTAAACGGAGAGTGATAATTGATTGATACTCGAAACGATCTCAGATGAGTGATGCAACTTGCTTCCCAAATATTCCTTAACTTCTGTCATTGGGTTTCATGTCCTTTTCGCTAACTATAAAGCCAATGAAATTCAATTTACTAGTATCACATACACATCCTACTGGTTAATCTTCAGTGTCACAAATTTAGTTAATTAGAAAACATTATTAAGTATTGAATTGTATTTCTCTGCTCTTCGTTCCCACCCCCAAAATGTCTTCTAGATGAACAAGAATGTCCTTATAAATTCAATTCTTGAATACTGGGTTCATTAAACTTCGAAACTTTAATAAAGTCATACCAGTTCAATGTTATCTGAAAGTGTAGTAGACGCTTTCTGTAATACTAAAGGAGCGATGAACACTGTATCCAATTTATTGGTCAGTTCAAATGTAAGACTTGTGATTGACGTTTTGATTGCTTAGAATCGACGCTTGATTTGATATGATTGGATTGACCGCAGACCTGAGGGATTGAAATATTTATGTAGATTTGGTTGAGACATTTTATCCTGAGATTTTTTAATGTTACTCACTGCTTCATGCTATGCAGAAAGATTGATTGATAGTGACATATGTATACTACCATTGTTGATTTGCAACAACTACTGGTGAGTGTTGTCCACTGTTTACTGCATAGGACAATATGTGCAACAAGTGACTCATGTCGTTGTTAATAGTTCTCGCCTCACACTTGTAAGTTTAACCCATCAAGTATGTCGGTTTGATAGTGATGTTAGATAAGAGAATATAAGAGAATGCACTAAGTCTATCACAGTAAATGAAGCTTTTTCACATAGTCTCTTAGCTATGAATTGATAATAGTTCCACCAATATATCTGACACACAATAACAGAAAAAATGACGGCTTGTACACACGTAAAAGGAATACTAGTATAGGTATTTCTATTATTAGTGTTATGTTTTGTTGTATATAAGATTTATATGAGAGACAATACTGTGGCATCCGACCCTACTAGAAACACTAAAACATAAAATACAGATAAATATATATAAGAATAAAAAGAATTTTAAAAATATAAAAAAATTAAATTAAAAAAAATTTTACTTTCAACAGAAAAATAAAAACAAATAGAATAAAAAACTTTTACAAAAATTATTTAAAAATAAATAAAACAAAGATTTTGTTTATTCGCAACAAATTATTTTGTATAAAGCAAACCTAGGTCAAAGAAGAAAATTTTTCATAAATCTATTTTTAGTAACTATGTCATTGCTAAAAATAGTGTAGGTCAATTTAGCAACTCAAGTAGCTATAACAGTAGGCTGTTGCAAAATTTAGGCATGACGTCTAGAGTGTTTCTAAATTTAGAACCAAATGAGAACAAAAAATAAACACTCCAGAACGACGCATCCGACCTACAAAATTAGTATATAAGAGCAAGCAAATTCATTTTGATTGCCCTTTTTCATACTCCCACTGTATTACAAGCTATTAATTCAGCGAAACTTTTCCTCACGAAGCATTTATATTAACCAGTTTTATCCGAAGAATTATTCGAACAATCTCATTGAGTTTTATTTACAAGAAGCATACAAGAAAATTTCATTCCCAAATCAACTATTTATATTCAGAAACCATGATGAGTAAAATTTTATATTTTTATGCGCCCACAGCTATTTCGGTAGTTGTGTGGTTGTTTTAAATTCACCTGAGTTCAAACTTTATCTCCCACCTTCTTTTTTATCCACGAGGGTGTCTTTCCCATTAGTTAGGCATGCCTGATTGTTCTACTGAAGGGATCTGATCGTCCACAATAGTGTCTTGTAGTTTACATTTAAATTTGATCTATTAATAAAAGTATTGTATCGAAATTGTTTACTTAATTATTGATTTTATCATTTTCAGGAATACTCATATTATACCAATATCTATATTTTAAATATTACTATTATTATAGTTTGAGAGTGATTTGAACACTTCCTGCATATCTGATTGGAACAAATTTTGTTGGGAGCCAAATCGCAACCTACCTTCATATTATATTTAAATCCGAACGTTATATCTTTATTGTACAACTATAACACCAAAATTTCGTTTTAATCTCATTTAGTCGTATCATACCTTATAAAACCCCAACAATTGTTAGAGATACAGATGTCATGTCTTCGATAGTGAAAAATTCAATAGAGTCAATGCTTCAGGTAGCATAAATTATATAATTAAACGAACGTATATAACGATATAGTTGCTTAATTTCTCTAGTCAATTGCTGTAAATAAATTAAATTATTGATAAGACCTTAATTGCTACAAATTTTAAAAAAAATTAAATAAATTATAATATATTAATTTTATGTAGCCTTACGTTCGAAATTAGCATAAACGATGTCTTTTTAAATATGAATATATTTTGCTGAATATAAATATGAAGTATGTAAATAATAAACAATGCTCTGGTAAAGTAAAGTTATCCTTGCAACCTATAGCAAAGAAAATAAATATAACGGTAAATAATAACAGCCAATCATAGAGTAGATAGAAGCAGAAAAGTATAAAAATATATAAACAGGAGAAAGGTTTAACAATGAGAAGTCTTACCAGAATTTCTCTTTTTTTGTTTTCATATCAAAATTTTTTATTTTACGAAATTATATTATATTTATTTTATTTGCATATGTGCGTATTTCTCATTACAATTTTTTAGTCACGTGAACTCAGAAGATTTATATAAGTTGTAGACAGCGTCATTAAGTTTTAGTAATATTTTTTTAATTGAATACATACTCCAAAAATTTATTTAATTTATTATGCGGTTCTTTGTGATTATTATTGGTTCACTGTTTTCATTTTCGAAATTTGATTTTCTGTGTATTCAATATTTGTTAGTCTTCAATTAATTAATTTTATCATTGGTATTTAATTTAATGATAATATTTCATACCTTATCTTTTAGACAATTTTATAAATAAATGCATTTTTATTATTTTTCCAACGTTCTATTACTTTCTCAGCGGTAGCATCTCCCACTCATTCTTGATAGGTCGTCAGTGTCATGTGTATACTCCACTTTCGTTGTAATGTCGCTGTTCTTGTTGATATCATCCATAATTGTTTTTTCGTCCACTATTTTATTCTTACCAATGTTTGGCAATTTAATTTGTACGAGTTCTTATAATTGATATTTTCAAATAGTTTCATTTCTGAGTAACTAACTCTTGTTAAGTTTTCTTATGTATTTATTTTTTGTCAATTGATCTCATATTTCACATATATATTAAAACTAAAAGTATTTTAGTTAGAAAATTATTTAAAAATCATACTTTTAATGAAATTAGATTCAATGAATAATTATAAACAACAACGATAAGTTTATAATAATTATTTGAGTGTTCAAACATTTTACAATGAATAACGTATTGTTTATTTTGATATTTATTTATGTCTTCTGGATTTTAAATTTATTATTTTTATTAATTTTTATTTTCTTGTAGTGTTTAAGTTTTCATTGACAAAGTTATTATTTCGATGACTTGTACAAATTTCACTTTTTAAAAGTTTTTACCTATTATGTAGAATTGAAATAAAATTTTGTTTTAAAATTAATTTTTAGTCGAATTATTTGAATATTTTAATAGATACGAAATTTTTTTATTATGTATTCCTATTATAATAATGGTAGATTTTCTTTCCCCCCGAATTTTGACTTCAAGTAAAAAACAATTTTTATTAAAAATAATGAAACGCATTTTATTAGTATAATTCCGGGGAAAGATAATCCCACAACAATAATTTCAGTTATTGGTGAAAGTGATTTGTTTTCTATAATAAATAAAACAGAAATGTTTGAAGATTTTACTTCATCATCGATGAAGCCAATGGTTTGAAAATTTATTTGTATCAGTTATAAATAATTAATATTAGAATATCATCCCACCTTTCAGAAACGATTTTAGCTCTGAACATAGCAGTGTGAGTGCTATAATTATTAGTTTTATGTAAAATTTGATATTACTTAGAGCTATTTAAGTGGTTATTATTGCGAAAATGCCAAGATTGTTTTCATTCATTTGAGATCTTTAAACGATTCCGATTTATTATTAAACACCAACAAAACTTTATTGAATGAAGTAAATGATGTGAAAATCTAATTTTGTGATGATGAAATTAATTTAGAAACTGAAAGAAAATTATTTTGACATTGAAGATTCAGTTTATTTAAAATTGGTTTTATACTTGTTTTTGCTTTCGGATTTTGTTTTGGTAAATTAAAAAATGATATTTTAAATAAAATAATAACCATTTTTCCAGATCAATATTATTGGGCTTAGTTTTGATCCTTATTATGTGAAATTGTTTTCCCAGGTTAATATTTTGAGGTGGATTTACTTGAATTAATTGAAAGGAAATTTGTCAATGATTATTTATTTGTTATTAGAAAGAAATTCAAATCGTTGACGGAAAATGAATTGAAAACGATTTCCAACAGTGTCGAAGTGACAAATAATGGAAGATTGGTTCAACCTCGTTTGTTATTTGTTTTTAATCCTCCAACGTCTCCATTGATATCATTGTTGAAACAAGTTGATAAAATATGTTTGTTATGTCCGATTTTTGATTTGTTTGATTGATGTAGAAGCCGAATAATATCGTTTCGTTACGAGATCGAATTGAGGAGAAATTGTTTGCCGTGTTGAAATATCATAATATTTGTGGATCTGAGTTCAGGTAATCGATGGGAAATGAATGAAATTGGAAACTGATTGCCGTTATTTTTTTATCATTATCAGCTTGGCCAAGGTGCAAACCAATTGTCCATTTGTTTTCATAAGATTGCCACCAACAAATCCTTGTCGAACATTCAGTGATTTGTTGTCACATTTCGTTGACAGTGATTTCGATTTTGCATCTTTGGCTCAACCGGATCGTCAGGAGCAATCGGATGCGTTTGGCAAATTTATAACTAATCAGATTTATACGTTTTCTGTGACGAAAGAATCGAATGGATTCGGCTATGAAAACATTTCTTGTCGAAATTGGTTCAAGGCATGTTTGGATTATTAATTAATTATTCCATTATTAATTAATTATTGCATTATTAATTAATATTTAATTAATTATTTTATTAATTCATTAATATTT
>JBBMOY010062234.1:0-12596 GCA_037951405.1 Platydemus manokwari | reverse complement strand
CAAATTGTATTGTTCAGCCCTCTTCGTACACACAAGATTTAGACGCAGCTGCAACAAACAAAAAAAGATGTTGTCATCATCGTTTGTGATGGACTGCTATTATTAATTTACATTTACGGTAATATTTTTAATGTATGTATGTGCTTCTAGACATTCCATCCTGGTCTACATAGTTGTGACATCTTTAAATTTCTTTCTTATATACATTCTTTCTCGAATAATTACCCTTTATACAACAATGTCTCTAATTAATCTTTCCAATATTATCATTAACTTGTGCATTTCATTGACTTTCATTTTCTTTATTAGGATTCTATGTTCGCAGTGTTTGTTTCACCATGTTTGATATTTTACCATACGCGCAGAAAACTATCAAATAATTGATTCATTATACATATGATATCTTTATTAATATTATTAAATGGTACACATTTGTTTTAATACACCAGAAATTGGTAGCAAAATAAAGCGTTAATATAAAATTAAAATAGAGAATTAAATTTATTTATTAAAAAATCTCACGAAATATGAGAATAACGCAAAACAAAACAATAAAAATTTTCATGAGCATATCAACAATTAAACTGAAGCATAAAATGGCAAAAATATTCCAAATCAGATGTATCGCAACTTCTTGAACTCAATAAAACATTTGACCATGTTTCATTATCTGAATCGAGCATATTTGAATTATCTTTCATCTCATCACGATTTTCCCATAAACAGCCATGAATCGTCATCAATATTTCATCTTCTAAAATAATTCCACTTCCTAGATTCGATGTATCAGAGCTTCTTGAATTTTTTTCCACAATTTTCCACTTTTCCACTAAATTTTCTCTTGTGGATAAAATCTTATTTTCTTTATATTTCACATGGCCTTTTCCTCGAGGTTTTAACGGTAAATATTTTCCATTTTTATCTTTTCTTCTCTCGTGATTTTCCAAATGGATTTGATAATTCCATTTTCGATTAAAATTTGTTTGGCAAATTTGGCATTGGAAACAGCGTATATTGTTATGAATTGATAAATGTTCCAAATAATACGTATTCGTAATGAATCGTTTGTCACATATTTCGCAACGGAATCGTTTATTGTTATGGTGTCGTATGTGAATATCTAGGTTCAATACTAATTTACCACAAATCTGACATTGTTGTCGTTTAGGAGAAATCTTGAGATGATATGATTTGATATGAGTAATGAGAGAGAAATTATTTTTAAATGTTTTCTGGCAATCTTTACATTGGAATATGAGCTTTTTGAAATGCCGACATTTATGAATTTCATAAGATTTCGTTGAATGTAAAACGATATGGCAAATTTTGCATAGAATATTTTTCTTACCGTTGCCTATTAATTGTGCAGTTTTCTTTTTCTGCTTCCATTTGATTGATTTACGCTTAAAATCATTTTTACCAATCAATTTTTTAGAAAATTCCTTTTGTAATTTAACATTATCATAATGAAAGTCAGATTTATTAGCTTCAACGTTACTAAAAGATTCACTTTTACATTTCAATATTTTATTTCTTAATCGTAATGAGAATCGAATTTTACGATAATCATTATATTGATGGGATTGTTTGTGGCTATTTTCATACTAAAATAGTAATTTATTCAAATAATGAATATAATTTTTAAAAATAGCTAAAAAAGAAAATAAACTAAAGGATATACATTTGCAATTTTATCAATGGACATCACAATTATTTTTCAACTTAAAATATTTTATATTGATCAAATAAATAGAATTGATAATTTTAAACAAATTTTCTTTAATCAGTCAATATTTTAGAAGGGTTTCTTTATTAAAAGATTTTCAAAATTGTTTGAACAATTATATTTTAAAAAACCTGAATTACCGGTTTAAAAAGATGAAATAGTGATAAATCTATTTTTAGCCTCTGTATCAAATAGTTTCAGCCAAGTTCAATGTAAAAATAATGATGAGTATTGTTGGGTTGTGGGTGCCTGTGATGATTAAAGCTTATTTTGAGTTCTAGAATTTATTTATATTTATATATAATTTAAGTAAAAACAGTAGATAACTCCATCAACATTCGGCCTATTTTGAAACATTCAATTAAATCCGTAAATTAGCAACCTTAATATTAATGAGATTTCTTGATTTTTTTATAAGGTGATTATTAATATTTTTTCTAATATTGACAAAAGAAAGAGTTCCATCTTTTATATCAATACAATTACCTTTTCTACCGACATCAATAATTTATTTGGCTTGCACCCAACTACCCTTTATGGAGAACTAACTACGCCATTTTGACCCAACCAAAATAACCGAAAAATAAACAAATCAATATGAAAATTTTAAAAAATAAGTCTCAAATTAAAGAAAATAATAAGGCCAAAATTCACAAAAATATTCATAAATTTTTAAAATTTGTTTTACCACATCAAAACTAATTGACACTAAGGTCATTAGGAAAAAATCGCATTGGAATCTAAAAATAGAACCGACCATGTACATAAAAACAGTAATAACCACATTAATTGCTAAAAATAAGCACTAAAACTAAAAATAGTAACATATGCTGTACATATGCTAAGATTAGTAACATATGCTACTAAGCATAGAATGATACCGAAAATAGCAACAAGATACGTATCTCATAATAAGACACAAAATAATATAAGTACTTGCAGTAACAAACAATCATCGCACAAGTCACTTCGAATTGACTTATTTACAATTTAAAGAAGTTATTTAATTCGATTCTGATCAGCAGATTTTACCATTCTGAAGATATTTTTGCATGCCAATGCTGATTTGAAGATTTTAATGATGTATTCCACAAGTAAATTTTTTAACTGCTCAATTAATTTTCTATCCTCGGCTAGTTTTAGCCTTGAGGTCTGCTAAAATCATATTAATTCTACTTCAAAGTTTCCCACCTTTCATTTTGTCACGAAAGGCTTACCCGAGCACCTAAGTGATACGCCCTTTACTGTTTACTTGACTAATACTCTTTGCTCCGACAATAGCGAACACCGCCTTTAGTATTTTAAATTGATTGTATTCAGATTTTTAATTGTCGATTAATATATTTTATTTTGTTCTAATTTTGCACTGTATTTTATTTTATCATTCTATATATTTAAATATTATTTTTTTATTATAAACGAGCGATTAAGCGACAACAACCACTTATCTGTTTGGAGTCCAGATAAGTTGAAGAACTAAGGTGAATACATTTGGGAATCTATTTAACGTTATTTAAAACTACAATATTAATTTATATCTTTTTACAAATTGCACATTTGTAGTTTGAGCTTATTATTACTATAATACAACCCAGTAATCTTTAACACCTTTAATTAACTATCAAACTTAACCTAAACACAGATACAACATGTGGTTACTAGAACATCAGGCCCAACCACTTTTAAGTCTTCAGTGACACATGAGACCTTATGCGACGACCGCATAATAGGCGGACGAAAATCAATTATTAAAGATTCACTAAAATAAATTCATTGGAATTTTCTTAAATTATAGAATTTAATAAAATAAATAGAGTAAATTTTCTAAAATTGTAAGATTTTGGGGTCAGTCTCTTTTCAATTTTTTTATTTATGATATTTAAATTTTCTTTGGGCAATATCAAAGTTTAATCAGTCTCACAGAGTTCTTATAACCCCAGGTATCTACTAAACCTATTTTTGTATGATCTTCCTTCGCCTTGATCATATCAATCATCATATGAAGACCGGATGAACGGCTCACTGATATTGCTTTCTTATTGATCAGTCTCAATTTATTATTACTATTATTTTCCTCCTTACACCCTTCTCAAAAGGTGGTGAATTGACAATACAATGATTCTTTACGAACAATGAAATGATAAGTAGGGCAATATAAATTACAATATAAATTACTACTTTTATATTACAATTATGGCTATGAATTACTACTTTTTTACAACGATTTATGATTAAATATGAACAATACTTGTATACACTGAAACGGACAGAGATTTACAATTCTGGACAAAAGTTCTGGTTAACAATGCTCCCAAGAGGAGCAGAACTGATTATTCAAGATGGTTGGGATTAACCCAATAAATAGGAAGAATATGCGATTCAAATTTAAATTGATAATGATTTTACAAGAATCGTATCTTACGGTTAACTCCTTAATCTTCGGTATTCCATCAATCAGTTCGAATATCAATATTTAAATTGATCTTCCGGATGAACTGGGCATATGATTGATACAAGGGAAATTGGCTTTTGGCTTTCTTTGGCAAAGAATTTGAATAGTTGATTTTTAATGACGGGCACACTATGCTGCTGGTTTCTGTCAGCTTCGGGCAAGACTATTAATTTTAAAGGCCTATTTATACGGGTCTTTATTTGGACTGAATTTTGGTTAGAATGCGGGTTCTTTTTAATTTATTTTGAATGAATTTTTATTTAATACGGGTTGTCATTTTAATATGCGGGTGGAAAACGGTGTTTATTATTTTTTTAACAAAAGGGATTTATTTATATTGATGTTTATTTTAGTTGCCAGCCAATTTCTAACCAATTTAAATAAGGGTTATTTATTTTATAGGGGTAATTTGAATATTTAGGTATTTTTTAATTACGGGATTTAAAATATAGGTTAATTTTCGGGTTTAATTATATTTTCAATAATCGGTTCTATAATTATAACTTTTACTTTTCAAAGTTATTTAAATTTTAGTTTTATTTTATTATAATAAATATTTAAGAAATTTCTCCAGATAGAAAAATAAATAAGATAAAAAGGTATTATTAATAATAAAAATTACTACGAATATACACAGAATATTTACATGGTAACCATAAAAAGTTCATACACAAAAATGAATACGGAGTCATATCTCCTAAACAAAATAAAGTTATTTTCCAAAACCCAACAAATTCATAAAATACATCGAATGAATTTTAATAAAAAATAAAATTAATTTTTAAATCAAATTTGAAAAATAAAAATATTTTAAGTTTCTTAAGTAGAATTTCCACTTCAAAAATAGTATAAATAGATTGCAAAAACTAGAAATTTTCGCTCATGAAAATCTCGACATAAAACTTCGTCAAGAGAAAACCTGAAATCAGGAATTCTAAGAAAAGAAACTGACTTGGATTATCCGACAATAGCGTAGCAGGAGTAACAAGCTTAGAAGAACCCATAAAAATCGATTATGGAATCTTTGGTAGTACTTGGTATTATAAAAAGGAAGACAAATATCTAAAGTTCGAATTAACGAACGTTGATTGTTTGATATATATTTTTCAATCTCTAAATTTAAAATATTCCTATATATATCGGGAATTTTCACTCTCAACCATAAAATCATTGGAGTTAAAATATTTCGTTTGGATAATTGTAATATAAAATGTGTGTGTCCGATAATTAATTAAATTTATTTAATTTTTTAATTTTTGTAAAATATTAGAATAATTGTACACTTTGTTTTGATTTCAATGGTGGATTATTCTATATAAAAATCTTTGTCTTTTGATTTATTTGTTAAATATACCGATACATCGAGATGGTACATTTGAATTTACATTAGATTAGCCTTAATCAAGCTCATTTGTTGGATAAAATTGATGAGCCCCAAAATCCGACACATAGATAAAATACAAATGTTTAAAGCTAATAACAATCACCTAGATAAACACGTTATTGACATTATCTGGCATATTCAATTAGTTTCGTTGGATTATTCTCGATCTAGATCTCTCATCCCTAAATCCAAATGATCCCAGAGATATATAGTGTCAATCAAATTGATTTCCATGTTCTTTATTTTATCATCAATATTTAAAAAGTGATTCTAGTTTACTTCATTATACATTTTCCGATGCTGCATATGTAGGTTCTTGTAGATTACTTCTGCAGCCTAAAAACGTTTTGCTTGACCATTATTTAATCATTCTGTTAAATATGAATTATATTATTGTATTCATATGTCAACGATAATAATGTTACTGATACCTACGTCGCTTAAAATTTGTGATTCATTAGAAGAATTCTTTCAGAAGACTTTCGTAAATTTTATTATTCAAAACAAGTTAAACATTTTTAAATCAAATAAAAATATTTTTCCAGAGAGCTTATTTTATTAGCAAATCTTAACTAAGCGTATTATATATAATATTAAATTTTAAATAAAT
The DNA here is from genome assembly GCA_037951405.1 of Platydemus manokwari. Taxonomy (NCBI): domain Eukaryota; kingdom Metazoa; phylum Platyhelminthes; order Tricladida; family Geoplanidae; genus Platydemus; species Platydemus manokwari. The sequence goes on along the minus strand of JBBMOY010062234.1, from coordinate 6,424 downwards.
GACTAAGATGTAAAATGTATTATATATTTTAAAATTATTATTAAATTTGTTCTTTTAAATTTTCCTCACAAGTGCAGTCATTCCTATTTCTCCAACAAAATTATAAAGTGACATGAGTAATCATATATGTATTGATAAAACTAAAAGATGCAGAAAAGCAGTCGATTTCGTATAGATTGACAAGAAAAAATCATAATTTTCAAATCATTCAAATTGGGAGTGAAAATGAAAATCAGATTTCATTCATGGATTGACATGAGAGATATATGGGATTGATATTATATTTGAGAGTAGCGCTGTTATTTTGGAATTCTTTTAATATTTCCAATAATGATGTCTAATAATTTTTTTAATATTTAAACAAAAAATCATTTATTTGTTTTAATTGATAGATCATAAAACAATTTTAAAATTTATTAATTCATTTCATTAAAACAAATCATAAATCCATTATTGACTGTCACTAAGTTTCCATAGCGACCCGAATCTCGTTTCATTCATTTCCGATAATGTTTTATCGAGCACTTCTCGATCAGTAAACGATGTCGGACAAGACGTTCTCAACTCATCTGGTGTGTCCCACAAAGGATGGACGGCATCAAATCGTTGATGATGATGACGATGATGATGATGATATTGCGCAGCTGGACATCTATTGAAGGATGGCAATTGATCAAAGATTGATGTTTGTTGTGAGAATGTTTGAGCTGGTCTCGATATGGATGTTGATGCTGACAGGGACCCAAAATATTCATTTGGCATCGTCACGATATCATGTTTGATGTTCAATGTTTGATGAGGATAGCGCGTGTCATTGTCCAGCTGTTTTCGTGGCACATATTTATGAGGGTTGGCTGCATCACACCCGTTCTGCATCAACGATTCTCAATCATTTTACATGCAATTAATTATATTCTCACATAATATAACAGAGAAAGTCGATTATTTCTTTTAGATTCCGCCTTAGCAACACGTAAATTATCCAATTTATCCACACCATAAAGAGTGAACTGATCAATATTCAATTGTTGACAACATTGATTGGATAGATCATTTATTATTTGTTCAATATTCATCTCATCTCTATCCAAGCTGTCATCATTATTTGTCGATTGAATTATTTTATCCATGTTGGATAATTTATTCACTTCAATTGGCTTCAAAATGTCATCAATATTCTTAATAAATTTATAAACAATTTAATTCTTTTTAAACATACTCGTGAACAAATCGCATTATCAAATATTCCAAGTGTTAATTTCAGTGGTTTTTTAGCTAAATCCAAATTAGAAGAACATTTTTGAAATCTTGCATTCTCTATAATAGATTTTGTAACTTCAATATGCTTGTTAAATGCATCAAAAGTTCTTGATGTAGATGATTGATTTAAATAATTCGATTTGCGTTTACGACGTCTTTTAATTTTCTCCAATTCATCTCGACGTATATGATTCATAATATAAAAATTTAATCACTATTTTAATTTTATTTAATTAACTTAACTTCAATTTGAATATCGAATTTTAATTTTGATTCAATTATAAAGTTTAATAAAACAAATCGGTTCAAAACTTTTTCGTAAGCTAATAATGAATGATATTAAAAATAATCAATTTTTCATTTTCCATGTTAAATTAAATTAGCATACTCACTAAACCTAGCAACCTAACTATTCAATGGATTATTTTAATTTGTCAATAATAATTCTAAATAACCTGTGCAAACATGTGGTGCATAAATAACAGAAAAATTCAGTTGAAAAATAGAAAGTTGATCGATCAGTGAAACAAAGAATGGCTACACCAAATCCTGTCATTTTTGAAGAAGAGAAAAAGCAGAAACCAGCTATATTAGTCAATAAACCCGGAAAGGAGTTAATTGATCCTCTTGAAAAAATATGTTTAAATCTAGATGAAGTTTCCAAAACTGTAAAGAAACATTATTTGGTATCAATGCAAAAACAAGTTTGTATTTATTATATATTTTGATATTTTTTAAAAACAATTATTCAGATTGATTTAGATAATCCCAAACCAACTCTTGCTCAAAGAACTCGATTTAATCGACTAAATAAATTAAATTCTATTCTAATAGAACTTACTGATTTAGTTCGAAATCTCAATAAATGGCGTACTAAATATTCAAATCTTTCTGATGAAGTGAAAAAAATTGTGGATAAAACTATCGATCGTTTGAATCAAGTAAAAATTAATATGAAATATTATTTAAAGAATAATAAATAATAATAATTAAATGCATGTGTGTTTTTCGATTATTATTAGATTAATAGGCTATATAGGGGTATTTATAAAATGGAAAATCAATTTACTAGCTTGGCTGGCATTTCAAGTATATTGATTAATTTTAATGTCCCATGGATTATTTTGTAAATATAAATTTAAATTATAAAATAATATGAATTTACTATAGGTTCAACAGAAACAAAAGATTATTTAAGATGTTTTATAGTTTATGCAAAATTTTTAATATTAAAATAATACGGGGATCAAAAAAGGTGAGTTATTGGAGAAAATATTCTTAAATAAAGCCAAATGAATGAAAACAAGTGATAAATGACAATGAAATTGCTGTGGATTTGAATTTGCCAGCAGGTGAATCATGAAATAGTTGTTTCGAGATCTTCTCAGAATATTAATTACTACAATATCGATCAAAAGATTAACTAAAATTTGGAATTCCAAGCGTTTAACCGTCAAATCATCAAAACCCTTGTATATAATGAGAATTAAAAATGTATTAAGATTTAAAAAGTATTTAGAAATTAACAGAGCTGATGGAATTTGTTTATTCGAAATACATTGTCTTGGGGATCAAAAGAATCGAAGCTTGAAATGTGTATTTAACTAAAAGGTGCCAGCCAGTACGTATCAAAATAGTCGTAAAACTCAAAAATAACCCACAAATCAATATAAAACAATAACATAAAACTTGGTTTTCAACTGGCAGTTGGAAATCTTTACATCAGCATTTATATTTGAGATCTGCGTGTAATTTGTGTATCACATTTTGATTCGATGTATTATTTCTTAAGTTCCAATTGAATTTATTGCTTGGTTTTTTATTTTTCAATTGTTTTACAATGATTTTGATTTTATTCTTACCAAAATTCACTATCTATCAAATCACAACTATAGATGGTGACTCGTGTAATATTAATGAGGTAAAAACCCTTACATCAACTACTTTATCACTTAAAACCTCACATTGATATCCCTTCATTTTTTACTCACAAGTAAATATTTTATCGTTGAAAAATTTTCATTTCTAATTTTTAAACCATTAAAGGCTATAAATTCAAAATGAATATGTTTCTATTTTCAATAGTTTATCCTCATATTTAAATGTTATGTTTGGGGCTTATAGATTATTTTTGTTATCAACATTAGCTATTTGAGGTGAAACGAGAAACTTAATATTTTTGTGTTAATGTTAATTTAATCAGACTCAAGAATCCTGGTAATGTCTCAGGTACCGCAATATCTTCTTTTTTAGCCTCTAACAACACTGTGACGACTGTTTGAACGGCATTAATATCGAATTTTATTTAAGTAAATTTGATAAATGTAATACCTCATATTTACTTATTTAACGATTTCCTGCTAGCACTAGTGTTTGAATAAAATATGACAATAACAAAGCAATAACTAGATAATCAATTACTTTATCTGTTAATGATGATGACACTGGTTATATTCAGAAATGTTAATAATATCCAATCAGACGCTTTCTATATATCAATTCATATATAAAACTTGTTAATCAATTAGCGCACACCAACAACAAACATTGAGATTTGCCAATGGAACGAGAGATACAAAAATTTTCCAATACACAGACGTGTAAACGGCCTTGTCTATTGAAAAGTAAATTTTTGAGACATCAAGTGAGCACAAATGATAAACCTATATCAGGAATTGGATCTTGAGACCATCCGCCGGTCTTCCTTAGTCGATAACTGTTAGTTGTTGTGACTTTTAGGTGATTTTCTAGCAAGTAGTCTTTGTGGTTGTTAATCTCACTGTGTATTGAGTTTTTATTTAATCATTATAAATGTAGTTCCGATCCGTGATTGTTTGACAATTTAGTTTTTAAATAATTTTGTAATTCCGAATTAAAACTTTATCATTCATCCTCGATTTATATTAGTAGCAAAACGAATCATTAAATTATTCATTATTATCAATGAATCTATAATGTCCTACAAAAAAACAACATTCCTCATAATCTATCAATAATAAACCATGTATGCTCTTTTATAATACCAGATCATTTCATAAAAATCATTATATCATTGATATTAATGTCTCTTCTCATTATTTTCGAAGTCACTGTATATATCTAAAAATGCATAGCTATAGAAATTATACTAGTTCAACTAACATCGTTAATGATTGAAATGCTTTCAACTATCATTATTAATGAGCTATAATATTCTATAAAAGAACGACGATCCATTATAAATGAAATGAAATAATTGATCCTCATAATTTTTATTGTTATCTGGGTCTGTTGAATCTGACATCTCCGAAAAGATCTGCCTTTCACTACCATGTCACAAGCATATATACATCTGATATTATCTAACTCTAATTTATAGGAAATAAATATCTTTCACTGCTATTGACAATTTTTCACTGGATTGATCTTGTTGGTTTCTTCAAAGAAAATCCAGAATTAAAATTAAACAAAACCTGAACATGATAAAAGAAAAGAATTTTCAATATCGCTCTAATTTATAAGAATATTTTTTTGTTCATCTCAATGAATGAATAATCCTTTCAAATATTTTTTAAATATTTTATTTAAATAGAAAAACACGAAATTAATATTATCATATTCATGAATATTTAGACCCAAATAAAAATCAATAAAATTCAATAATAAAATGATCATCAATTTCATTATATTATTTGCTTATAAAAATAATGAAAAATATCTAATTTTTTGAATTTTTTGTTTTATTAAAATATTCAAATGTTTTTACACGCACACATACACACACTAAAAATACAGAAGAGTTAATGTTTTTCAGAATGTCTTGAAATCAGTCTTTGAGAAATTCTGCGGTGTAGAGAAATAATTTTTAGCACACAAATTCACAACATATAAATCAATATTATTTTTAAAGATTGCTGTGGGTAAATGTTTTTTTTTAATAAGCAGGAATGAAATCAATAATTTTACAATTCTCACAACAATGCTGGCAGTAATAATGCGAACAATAGGGACAAAGAGGTTTATCGAAACAATTTTTGTCAAATCATTTTTCATATTTATTGTGGAATATTTTGTTTAAATTATTACTTGACTATTTAAATTTTGATGATAAATTATCAGTGTAGAAAATATTGAATACTTGAACAACAACAGCAAGCGTGATTATGTTGCGATACAGAGTAACAATCACAAAATAGATAGATATATGCTTAATTATCTGAAGATGACAAATGAATTCAGAGCTAAAACTAAAATTTATTCGATTGTCTCAAAATAACAAACAAAATCAACTCCAAAGATTTATCAAAACTCTCCTATTTTGTACCTAAATTACTCAGTATTTTCATGACTATTATATTATATTAATTATAACATTATTATGCTATGCAGCAACTTCAAATTCTATTGTAGGTGTTATTTACAAGAGATATGTGTTTTTAATTACAAGAGATTTATGATTTTAATCAACATTAGTTTTTAGAATATCAGGTGTGCTGATTTATGAGTTAATTAAGTTAATTATTCTGCCAAAATAATAATTGTTAACCTGCTACTAATCCACTGGATATGAATTCAGAGCGAATTTTAAAATTTCAACACACAAGAGCTTATTTAAACAAAACATTCAAACAATTTTTTTAATATTTTTAATTTATTTTATTTAAAATGATTAAAAATTATTTGTCAACAGTTTAAAACTTTCACAGTGATAGTATTGATTCATTAACAATAATAGTTTGATATATTTTACATATTTTATTTTCCAATCTTTTGTTTATTTTTAATCCGATCGATTTAATACCATCAATTAAATTGTTTCAATACTTCTTACTAATTTTAATTCTTTTATTTTAATCCTGCGTAAGAATTACGAATTTAAATGAAAAGGTAGCTCAAGTGGTTTAAGTGTTCAATCTAGCCTCTACTCCATATTGGACTTATCTATTAATAAAATCTTATTGATAACGGTTTTGGTCGGCATTGTTTCTCGTTTATTTTATATCGAGCTTTTCAAATTTTCTGTAGTGATCCAAATAAACACTTAAATAAAAAGAAATTTAATTATTTTAATTAAAAAGTTAATAGAACTTTGATTATAGTCTCTAAAGAGATAGATTAAATATGATTTTCAGGTTGACCAGAAATTTACAAAGAATTCAGAATATGTTAGAAGTGTATGTGTGTA
>JBBMOY010061124.1:0-12598 GCA_037951405.1 Platydemus manokwari | reverse complement strand
CAAAATATTCAAAACGAGTTATAATAATAAAATCACAACATATTATAAATTTCATTATTTTAATACTATAATTATCAATATTTTAATGATTATTTTTATATTTGTAATATTAAATTTCTATTTATTTTCATTATTGTTTTTATTTTTATTGGATCTTTATTTTATATAGAATAATGGATTATGCCATTCATAGAATGTAATGAAATCAAGATTGGGAATTGATTCTATTACCTCTCTGCACCGATCGAGTATATCTCCTTATAAAACTAATGCAGAAAATTGTGCGTTGCTTGAAAGAATTATTCACTTGAAAAGTATTTTAATCGACCAGGAAAAATTTATTTTCATTATAATTCTTTGTAATGAGTGAATTTTAGTTATCAATTATCTTGTTTGTTAGGAATTCCTATTTCGGCGTTGAAGACCTCGTTAATGTTCGAGATACAAAGATATATAAGTATAAAATTAATTGTGAATTATGGAAATAGTTTTTGAGGTGTCGGTAAAGCTTGTTTCATCACAATGTTGAAGTTGTACGATTTCAGAACAATTTCGATTTCATAGATCACAGATGGACATGCCACCCAGACTCATAACCAATGACCTATTTTTAAGGTTGTATAACGTTTTCAATCTGGAGCAACGTCAACGACGAAGTTTATCATTATGTTATTCAAGCCTACCAGTAAATGGGATCGGAATATAGGGAGAAAAATTTACTGGTAATTTTTTACAAGTATAGAACCGGAATTAATTAATTGGCTAGTTGTAATTCATTTACTTTCCATTTTTCCTTTTTTATTTATAAAGTTTAATAATTGGATTTCTTAGTTAATTCTATTTATATCAGTAAATGTCTTACACCTAGTTAGAGGCAAGAGATAAAGCCTGTAAATAATTTCAAGTCAAATTTTTATGTGGGGTATTTTGACCCCATTGGTTGATTTCATGTGAAAATTACTAATTCAAATGGGCTCTTGTTGTCTTGAAAATTATTTAAAACTTAAAATAAGAATATTATATAATATTAACTAAATCTCAGTCTATTTCAACTTCAGTTATTATGATTTATCTATTATGAATTTCAATAACTTGTTTAATAAACTGTGTAAACATAATTTTTTATCTTAAATCATCTAATGTTGCATGATGATTACTTAGCTCATATCAATAAATCAAATCGACCACCACTTGTATTCAATATTATTAATGAATAATAATTTTAATTATATTGTGGGTGTTATTTTAATTTGAATATCATGAATTAAAAGTTTAAAAAGACAAATTATTTTTTGTTTTCATTACGATTATCAAAGCCAGTAATCAAAATCAAAGATTTTTTCACAGAATTCTCATTCAAATTTCTTTCATTTACTTTAGCTAGGTACCCACTTGAACTCAGATTTTTACTACTTTGATGAAGGTGTTTTGAAGTAAGTTATTATGGTCAAAGCACGGATGGATGAGTTACTAAAAGTAAAGCAAATATGATTGAAAAATATAACATTATAGATAAAAAATGTGTATTTTATTTCACAACTTAAAATATGATAGCCTGTATTGGCTTACAGAAATTTCTATTAATGCTTAAACACGAGAACTAAAGCCGTAAATACTGGAATGTTGATGGTTTTAAGAAAGGAATTTTGCACAATGGTATACAAACAATGAATAAAATTATACTCTGTGTAGAATTGGCTTTGAAATTTTGTGCTGAAAATAATAATAATCTGTAAATAAATTCTCCTTAAATTTGCAATACAATGATTACTGTGACTTTCAATATGATAATCATTGCTAAATGTCAGATTAATTTTCTTTTAAATTGTAATATGATTGTGACTGAAAATCAATCACTAAATGCTCATATTATTATTAGAGTATTTGGTAAATTTAAACGTGTCTAATGAAGTCTTTTGTTACATATTTTTAAACTCAGGTTTTGTTTTACTATTGGTTGTTTATTGACGATGTCTGATCTTAAAAACTGTCCTGATTTCATCGAGATTTTCTATGACGATTTCGGATTGCTGAATCGATATGTTGCTTCTACTGTTTCTGTAATTAATTTCACGCTCACTTCATTTAATTTTAAATTAATATTTTATACATAATTTTAAAGTTTTAAATTAGATGTTTTCAATGTTTATTTATTTTCAATTTATTATATGATGCTTGGAAATTATTCACGGAATAAATATATTTTTGCACAAAACATCCTTGAAATTTTCCAACGAAAAAAAACTTCAGATTATTCAACCAAATTCAATATTTGGAAAATTCAAAAAAGTAGACCCCAAAAAATCCAACACTAAAAATATTCTTATCTTGTTTACAAGATTTTTCTCAATAAATTTAAATATTCTTATTCTTTTTATCTTCTTGAAAAGAACCATTTACAGATTCTTGTCTCTATGCCAGTATAAATAAAAGCTTTTAAAATCGATGATAATATTCTATTACAAAAATAATAGTATTCTTTTGTTTGTTGAAGTTGTTTCATTTTGTTTAGAAAATATAAAAAGAAAATTGAAATCTGAATCTGGAATCAATGAAAACGGTAATCTAAATTTCTACGAATTAACTTCTCAAAACAAATCAAGAAAACCAGAATCTACGAAAAATGCTTTATAAGATTTGATGATTAAGCTTAATGTTGTATTAAAGTTTCATTAATGATTTAGCTAAATAACTCTTCTCTTTAAATCGTAATCCTGTTTCAATTAAAGCTCACCATAATGAACAAGATATTTTTCCAAAAGAAATTTTATTGAAAAATGTCTCCATATTATATTTGAATAAATCGCAAAAATTATTTTAAGCTCAAATGTGATCAGTCAAGTCTGGATGAGCGATAAACCAGTGAAAATTATTACCAAAATATTATGATAATGAATTTTATTCGCACGAATCATTATTCTGATATTTTTTTAATTTTTTAAATTAAAAAAATTTTTAATTGCCGTTAAATTAATTAATTCACTTTTTGTATTAAAAACGATGAATTTTCTTACAATAAAATGCTTAAATTGATAGATTCAAATGATTTGTTAAATATTCGAGATCTCACATTCACTATTTTTAATTCAGTATTCAATTTTATTTTAATTTAAGATATTTTAATTTAATTAATTTATTAAATAATCCGATTATCTTGAGCCAGACATAAGTAATTTATAAAATTAAAAATAAGCTAAATCACAACCATTTTGAATTAAAAATTGAATTGAAAAACACTGGCAATGTTTCTTTTAAATAAAATTCAACCCAGAAAGTATCAATTTCAACTGATTCCCCTTATCGAGTGATTGATTCCCCTGTTATGTATATTAATTAATAACAATTCCCAATATAACGATTAATGGTTTCAAGACAAGTCGAATAATTATGTAAAAACGTTTCAATGTGATTTCAAAAGAATTCTATGATTCAATATCATTATTCTCAACACAGTTATGCATTCGCAGATGTAGTCGATCGATTAAAATTATCCGATGGAGTCAAAGCAGAATCACATTTCTTAACAACTTCACAGTTCTTATTTGAAACTTGGTTCTTATTATAAAATCATTAAAGTTTTGGAAATGTTTTCCCATAGAATTAAAACGATTTGCCTTTCAAAAATTATATATAATCATAATTAATTATGATATCTACATTATATTATATCTATATTATAATTTGATAATGAAACACCTCCGATATTATTATTTATGCACACACATACACCACATTAATCACAATTATGATATTTAACATTTGTTTTTCTCATCATTTATTTTTAGTAAAATTACGAAAATTACATCTGATTTACAAAAATAAATATTCTATGATCGATGGAAAATTTTCCGTAAGGATTTTAAATAATTTATATTTGAGAAATGTTAATAGTTTTTGATAATAATTTATCAACAACAAAACCGATACGTTATCACAAAATCAGCATTGTAGAATTTGTTATTTGCATCTGTGTAATGATTTCAGCCAATCAAAAGGTGATAAATAATATTCTATACTAATGGAATTTTTATATATTGATCATATTCTCATCAATTTCTAAAATTTGTGATTGGTAAAACAATTTTTATTTCGTTGATGTAGGAGTTCTGTCATTTGTGGAATTTAGAAATGGCCATTGGTACAATCTTGTTCATTACAATCATGTCTTTCACTGAACCTGGTTCAAGCTTTATCATCAATGTTGGTATTCGACCGACATCACTCAGATTTGGAGAGGATTTAATGGTGAACTGTTCAATTTTTGGCGATACCATTGACAAAGGTTTCAAGACACTTTTGGAATGTCCTTTTCATGAGAATGAGTCAATATGTATCAGTAATTGTGATTCTTTGGACAAATGCACAGATAGTTCATGCAACCGTAAAATGGTTGGCAATCAATCGTTTCAATGTCTTCTTTATGAATCGCCAACGAGTTTAATATATTCATATCGTTTCAATGCCATATCGAAAGCAAATGTGCATAATAGGAAACAATTACAATTCATTTGCAAATTCAAAGGTCAATCTGCTTCGAACATTGTTAATATTACAATGACTCCTGATTCCAATCCTACTCAACCAATCAAATCAGCGACATTGAAACCACCGATTTTAGAGGAATTCAGTACGAATGGTGATAGTGATTTTTTTAAACCAGGTTTTTTTAGCAAATATAATTTAAAATTATCTATTTATATAACAAATATTTATTTTTCGGTTTCCTATTTTCTCTTTATAATCAATATATGATTGAATAAATATATTTTTATTATTGATTTTTGATAACATAAATTATATTTAGGTCATCTGAAATTGCGAGATTTTGTTTTAATCGGGCTGGTTTTCAGTTTATTCATATCATTCCTCATAAATGTTTGGTGCGGTGTACAATGGTGTATCAGAAATTCCAGAAATAGTGAGTTTATCGATAAAATTTGTTGTATTTGCATTAATTATTACGTTTTTAATTATTGATTCAAATTGAACTTGATTGCAAATTCATTTACACTCATTTTTGATGAGATTAAAATTCAATATTTAGTTACAGACACAAATAGACACACTTGGCACAACAAGCATTATATTGCACACAATGACGACTTTTATCATTAAGGATATATTTCGATATATTTTTGAAAATTATTTGAGATTCTTTTGTTGGAAATTGTTTTTGTTATTTTTAAATTTTTTAATTAACATTTTCAAACTTCAAAACGGAATTTAAAATGATCATTTGGGTTATGAGAAGGTTTAGATTTCAACCAAAGAAAAAAAGAGGAAATGATTGATTTAATCGTCTCATTTAAATTTCAACTTGATAAAGGCGGACAGCGAAATAGTGAACTTCTTGTTCTTGTTGTTTTATTGTAATAATTTTTAATGTTTGAAATTGATTATTTTAATAAAGATAATAATTTATTTAATAATTGTTGGGAAATGATGGCATTGTTTTCTTTATATAAATATATTGCACAACATCAGTATGTAGCGTGGCTAAAACGCATCAGACGTCTGCTTATTGTCTGCTTATTATTACTATTAAGAAATATTTGTTTGCCTTAATTACAACTGTTCATGTCTTGAAGTTTGATATTTTATATAATGCGCATCGTGATAACAAAGAGAATTATTATATCAGTTAAAGTTATGGATCGATTAAAACAAACATTAAATTTACTTTCCAGTTAGAACGATATTTGTTCGCTCACCATTATTATTATTATTATTATTATTATTATTATTATTTATCAGTATTATTATTATTATTATTATTATTACTATTATTATTATTAGTATTATTTATTTCTTATTATTATTGTCAATTATTATTATCATTATTATTATTATTATTAATGTTATTATTATTATTGTTGTTATTATTATTATTGTTATTATAGAGATTATTATTATTATTATTATTGTTGTTGTTGTTTTTCAAAATATATTTATCAATAAATGTTTGATTTGGATATTGTATTGATTGAGATTTGTGAAATATTTGTAAAGATGGTTTTATACAATATTTTGTGTTTGTCATCAAATGAGATCGACGATTATAATAATTCTTGATCTGATCTTTTGTACTTGTTTTCTTGATAGAAAGATAATCTTTGACACAAGTTGACATTTTGAAAATATTATTGATTATTGTTTTAATTTTAATATGAATTATAAAATAAATAAATGGAGATTAAATAATAATAAATATTTATCTTGATTTCTATTGGATGAAATTGATTACAAATATAAAATATATTTTATCTGCATAAAATGATCAATAGATAAGATTAAAAGAACAATTTATTATAAATCAGTCGATATAGAAATGACTAAACATAATTAGTAAATTGAGCACCATGTAAAAATCTTGACAGTGAATGTCAGTCCCAATATTGATGCTGATTTAAAACTACTAAATTGTACAGAATTTGTAAGCAAGAATACAAAATGAGCCTTACATTAGTCGAAACACATTTCAATACAATAGTTTAAAAATTATTTAGAATCAATTTACCGATAACAAAATCAGAAGTCAGTGCATTTCCTCGCAAAATTATTAGCTATTTGAAGTTACAAATTATTACTGAAAAAATCAATTTGAAAAATTCCCACTTTTTATTACAATTTTATCAAAATTTTTGGAATACAAATAAATTCCTAACGAATCTTTACAGAGTCTACGAATTGCTAATGATTGATTCGTTGTTTTTCCTTCAGAAACATCGCGCTACATTAACTTATTAAACTGCAATCCTAATTCATTAGTTATTTACTTTCCATCGTTAATTATTTTTTTAATTTATTTTTATGCAATACAAATTGATTTGTTTTATTTTTGAAAAGTCCGTCAATTAAAAATAATTAATAAATTAAGTTAATAAAAATTAATTGAGACAAAGTAAATGAAAATGAATACCAGATAAAAAAATATTGAAGACTGAAATAAATAATAGAAATAAATAATAGAATAATAATTTCTAAAATAAAATTATTATTGCTGAAAATAAATTTTAGATTAAAATGATAGTTAATAAATAATTAAAAAATAATTATAAAAATATTTATTATTGTTTATCTGAATCAAAATAATAAAATAATCAATAATTCCATAAGAAGGAAGTTATTGATTATATTTAGCAGTTGACTCTGCATGTCAACACAGGGACAGAGAAATTTGCTTCAAGTACTGCTATCAAAACTGAGAATATAAGAAATGTCAATCAGTAGTCGATTTCCGTTATTAAGAAATCAAGAAGATATTGATTAATTATTAAGAATCAAAGAAAATAATGTTTGCTCTCAAAAAAAAAGAAGACATCAGGTTATTATTATTACAATTTATTTTAGAACTAAAACAGAATATTCGAGGATAGTTTCTCGAATATCGTAGCATATAAATTAAAATATATTGTGCGTACGTGATAGTAGTTGCGAACACTAGTAGTTTGCATCGTAGTAATATCTACTGTAGTTGTAACAAGACAATAACAGATCCTCGGCTAGTAATTTCAAATTTGTGCTCGGACAAGATCGAATTTTATCAAACTTATATTTAAGAGCTTAACCCTTTTGTGTACAAAGAGCTTACTTTGTCATTTGAATATAACTTAGTGATCAAATTGTCTTTTGGAGTCAGATATAGTTAGAACACGAGTACCTATTGTGCTCTACACCAGATAGACTCAATATTTTTGTAATTATTCACATCATTAAATCGAATGTACTCGATAAAAATTGTTATTATTAATACGCAGCCAATGTTTTGATTTATACCAGATTATTATTGTATTTCATTTAAAGTATGCGCATCGATCACAAAGTAACCAGTTTCATCCAATAAAAAATGTACTAATGATAATCATTCATCATGTACCAATAAAATCTTATAAAAACATTGAAATAATAATATCTCATAAATAATATTTTCTTTTCAAATTGGTGTATGTTGATGTGAAATGCTGAATCACCAACACAATTTTGTAGTGATCTAAATATAATTAATAATAATAATCTATTAAAATAATAAAAAGAAGAGATGTAATTAAAAATCCATTTTTTAAAGATAAGGATATAAATAACTAATATTGCTGTTGGCCATACAACCTATATCAGCACAGACCAAATTACTAATAAAGGTTAGTAATACAGAAGTCCCACTGACACTCCTGTCAAATCAAAGGACATAATCTGATTTAGATAAACATTCAGACAGATTTACAAAGTCACCGATAACTCGGTCGGTTGAGCACATTAACAAATTAATTAGGCTCTTAAATAAAAGTTAAAATATTAATAAGTATTGTGAAATTATCCTTGGGATTTGAATAGATCGTTATGTTATATTGTCTTTATTATACTGTTATAATTTTTATATTATTACTATTATTATTATTTAGGCAACCACAAAATTCAAACAAAAGCATGCACTTCAAACCATCTACAAAGTGGTATTTGGCAAAATCTTAAATTTTGTAAAAACCAACATCGAAACTTACGTAGAAATATAAGTCAACCTCGTAAGTTACCTTCAAATAAGCTTATTATTCCGTCTCTTTGTATTGAACTTAATATTGAACTTGTGATTTAGATCTGGCCACAGTACAATAAATGATAATTATCTCTCTCTTTTTTATATGGAGTCTTAAAATTTTGTTGTGAAAATGTTTAAATTTTTTCTAAATATACTAAAATCGATATTCCAGTCCAGCAATAAGCAATAAAATATATTTATGATGAGATTATGGAACCACTGCAGTTAAATAAATTAATAAGAAAAAAGTCATATAATTTTAAAACCAATAAAAAATGAATGGAATCAATATTACCAGATGAGTTATAGACTCATTGCTAATAGTTGTATAACTTTAGTAATTTATATCAATAAAAGTGTATATAAAAGAAGAAGTGCCATAAGGATTCATTTCATTTGTAATAAAAGTATCGACATCATAATTAATTTATTACCTTTTGGAATCTGCAATCTAGGCAGAAAGTTTAATAATTAGTTATAAAATCGTTTAAGTAGTAGTATCTAGAGACCCTCATCCAGTCTCCATACATGAATCAGTGTTGATCGATGGGAAGGAACAGCATAATAATACGCTTAGTGGTTATCTGTGGGTCATCAGAACTCCAGAGTACTGATAAGACTCAGATATTACCAAATCGAATTAAAATTAAATATCAAACTAATTTAATAACGAAATAGTATAGACCCCCAAAAGCCACAACAGTATTAGTAGAATTATATTGATAATAAAATCGCAACAAGCGATGCCCGAATAATAATAATATGTAATCTGACTTTTAAAAAGTAATCAAAATTGAAGCAAGGCATAAAAATGGCAAATCAGTTTATTGAGAAATAAAAATAGTAACCAAACACGGAAATGGAAAAAAAGAAAAATTATGATAGAAATAAAATTTTAAAATAAATGGAAGTAGAATAAACGATAAGCATCGGTAGAAAAATAGAACATAAAGACAGAGTATTTCATTAAATTTACCCGCTACTTACTCTAAAGGAAGGCAGATTTCGACACGTCAAAGGAGATTTATTGATTCTTGAGTGAGTAGACTTTAAATTATATTTAAACGCTGCACAGTCGTAATAACAGTTAACCTCTAATTAACCTTTAATTAAATTAATTAATATTTCATTAACAGTTGCCTCCATTTGGTTTACCGATATCCCTCCTGTGGATATTTAGCAGCAATCTACCTGAATAGTGCGTGGCCTATTTGGTAAATTTTTGTGTTCTTATAACTCATTGAATTTTCGTTTTCTTAAATAAAACTTATTGATATCAACCGAGTTATTATCTTATCTATTATATATTTATGCACATTGAATAATAATTATTATATTCATTTATTGTTGTGTACGTTAAGGACCTGTCAAACCTACTGCAGCGAGACAAATAATCATTGTTGCAACAGTCAATAATTTATATAGTTTCAACCTTTAGATATTTCGTCTCTAAATGGGTTACTGAAGCCCCCTAGGACCAATAAAAGCTAATAATAACAACATTAAAATCAACCCAATCAATTAATAATTATAGTGATCATAATTTGATAGAATAAAGCACTTTAATGTTAAGTCAAGTAACAGTTTCAATTTTGGAGTTCCAGTTCACTTTCTCCATCTTTGTTTAAATTAATAATAGCTGTATAATAACAATGATATAAAAAGCCAAATGTATTGATGTAAAAAAGCAAAAAAAATGACAAAAATAAATCTAACAGCTTTTAGAATTAGTAAATTTAAGAAAAAAATATATTAAAAGGCCAAAATAGATAGTAAAAAATAAAGTAGAATAAAGCACTGGTTGAAAACTTGATATGAAGATAGAGCTAAGATTGAAATTTTAATAAATTGTTTTCAACCACAAATTGCAATAAAGTTTCTGCAGTGGCCCGGTCTGCGGGATTGGGATTGAATATTTGTTTGATGAACGATATCATATTTCTGGACATTGGCTCAGATGGCTGGAAGATTATTTTTCTCGTAGTGCCAACTTTAAACATAGCAGCATTTGGTATCAATTCAGCATATGGAGGTTTACCTGAATGGATACTAAATGAATTTGGTAATCATTTGGTTGTTCGAGAATGTTGATAGAATTTCTACAATTAAAGAGTTGGAGTTTATTGTAAATTGTTATGGAATCTCTTGATTTATTTATCCCGATTTTCTTGATGATAATTAAGTTGTTTTATTTATTCTATCTATAAATATGGAATTAAACTTTATAAATCTCTAAGTCCGAGTTTTTCGCCAAAATGAACGTTGTGCTGTAGTGAGTGTTAATAAGCCATGGTGATCTGTCAAACGCCTAAGACTTTATAACAGAATTGGGAATTGGAAACAACAATACATTTTGGTTATATTAAAGATCTATCATAAGTGCCAAACAGAATTTCAAACCAATCAAACCGGTCAAATGATTAGGAATTGAAATCAACACTCCCATCTCTTATAATTTTATGATTTCTATTTCAGTAATTATGAAGACCCCAACAAATAAAAAATTAAAATAATAGAAAACTATCAACTATCAACAAAAGAATTGAACTCAATATTTTTAGAGTTAAAAATAAATAATAATAATAATAATAATAAAAGAAAATAATTATTGTCAAAAATATTAACATGAAATACAATTTATTTATTTAAATTAAAATTAAAATTTATATATAGTAATAAATTCCAAAATTAGGAAAATATTGATAATTATTGTCTCAGCATTTTATAAACAGGAGAGAAATTGCTGCACAGTGTTGCCATCGAAAGGCATGGCAGTCAGTTAAATACTGCTATTAAAAGAAAATACAATTCTACCAACATGTAGCTTTAATTAAATATTTCATTTATTTTAGAGGGTATTCTTAAAAGTATTTCTGAATACCGGTTTTGTATTAGAGTTAAGGGCGTGAGTAACAGTTATTGCGAACACCGGTAAAAGTATTTCCTAGTGATGCCAGGAATAAATCCTCGACCAGTATTCCTCAACGTACTCGATCCAATTTTCTTATCGACAGAACTCTGTAGTTGCAAATAAACTTGTAATATAATTTAGTTTAAAGTCAGTAAAATAGACGAAAAATATTGATAAAATAGAAAAACCTGTCATCATTTCTACCACACATGCTCCAAATGACCAAATATCCGCTGCATAGCTATAACCTTTTCCGTTGATGACTTCAGGAGCCATATAATAAGCGTTAGCATTTCTATTTTGATAATTATTATTATTGTCATCAATGTTCGGTTTGGAGATCGATCCTAAAATGTCACCAAATCCAAAGTCACCCAGTTTTACATTTTCTTTCAAGTCCAGGAGAATATTCTTTGCTATTTATTTATTTATTTATTTATCAGAAAAGATGATGAGAAAACAATTACGTTTAATATTGTTGTGCATAATTTTGTTTTCATGGAGAAATGCTAATCCATGAAGTATTTGTTTACAAAAATGAATAATTTTCTCATGAGAGAGTGGGCCAGAATTATTGATCAGACTGTGCAGAGAGCCCTACATAATTATTAAATAATAAGGATTTAATTAATTAATTGATTGATTTCAAATCACCTTTGAAATTAAAAATGAGAATATTTTTAATAACTCTTGTTTAAATAATAATAATGAAGTTGTTTTATTTATTCTATCTATAAATAAGGAATTAAACTTCATAAATCTCTATTATAAATCATCAGGGTCCGTAATTACTTTTCTATTACCAATGCTAATAAAAATTTTGATAAATAAATCAATAAAAAAATAAATTAAATTTCAAATAATGATTGAGAATTCAAATTTAGATAATTATTAAAATTAATAATTAAAAAATATTTTGAAATAATTATATTAAAAATATAAAAACATTATCGTACTCTCAATTTTTAAAATAAAATTTAAATAATTTTTTATAAAAAATAAAAATTCAAAAATAAAAATGTGAGCAAATGAAGAAGGGGGAAAATAATCTAACATTTGTTGAAAATTGATGTATTATAATTACATATTAGGTTGGTGCAAAAATAATGGCCTTTTTTAAATTGGCTTTTCATTTTTAAATATTAAATTGAAGA